>PNEQ01126252.1:0-18202 GCA_003012365.1 Medauroidea extradentata
AAAATATATATATATATATATATATATATATATATATATATATATATATATATATATATATATATATATATATATATATAGTGATATACAAGTAAGTATCTTTAGTTTTTTTTATACAACGGTTTACATGATTTTCGATAACCAACACCAGCAATTATTCTTATAGCCCTTTTTTGTAGTTATAAAACCCGTTTGTAGTAGGGTGAAGATCCCCAGAATATTATATCATAAGATATTATTGAATGAAAATATGCAAAATAAATTTGTTTTAAACATGATTTAGATATAGTTGATGCTAATTTACTTAAAACAAAACATGCGGAACTAAATTTAGAAATAATATTTTCTATATATATTTTTCCTCCCAATGTACTGTCAATACGTAAACCTAGAAATTTTACTCTCTTCGCTTCCTTTAATATAATATTGTCATATTTCACTTGTACAGCACCCTTTTGTTTTTTGTTTTTAGTATGAAAGTGAACTAAATTAGTTTTTCCGTGGTTCAAGGTTACATTATTAGCTAAGAAACATCGCTTTAGTTTTAGAAAATCATTATTCATAGCTTGTATTAAGTTTGCGACTGTCATGCATATGGCACAATATACTGGGATCATCAGCAAACGAAGTATGTCAATATCGTTATCCATAAAATTTGGCAAATTATTTATTTAAAAAATAAACAGCAATGAACCCAGTACAGATACCTGGGGTACACCACATTTAATAAGGCCTTTGCAAGAATTAACTGTAACTGACTTGCTGGCGTCAGTAATGGAGACCTGAGCTTTGTTCAGGCGGGTTGTACGTTTTACAACTTCTACACCCAGAGGTGTAGTTGGGTGTAGTGGGTGTGGATGGTCAGAGACCAAAGGTGTAGTATGTGCAGAAAGTCCGCCTGAACGCCTATGTGTAGTTGAGTGTGAATAATTGTTTTGTTTATTTTCTGTGTTAGTGACATGGCAGTAAACGTAAATATTGCCAGATATTTTAATGCATGCAAAGATAGATGCAGGTGATGAACCCTCCGATGATGAATGTTCTGTTACGGCACCTATTTTAGCAAATATGTACAGTGTTTTGCATGAAATACGAATTTTAATAAAATTAAATTTTGGTCCTATTACCTAAATGTATAACTTTTATGCAGCTCGTTTCATACATCACACAGCAGGTAGTTATACAGGAAACTGAATCTCCATTCTTTAATTAATTGTATTAGTTTTACGAGTTGATATAACTATATTCATAACAAGTAGTAACATAACCCACAAAACGTTACCAAAAATAACCATACAAATATCAATTTTTTTTCACTCCTCCCAGATAAAACTGAATACAATTTTTACTATACAGCAGATGTTCTGATTCAAAACTGGAAAGCCAACTTCTCAAAACAACACAGTTACTTGCAACACGTTTCGAAAATAGCGCCGAATTCTGCTTTATAACTTCTACACCCAAACTACTCCACCTCGCAGAAGAGGTGTAGAAGGTGTAGCACCCGGGCGTGGAAGTTGCAGTTACACCCGCCGCCTGAACGCTTTGGTTGTAATAACCAAAACGTCACTTCTGGCAAGAAAAACAGCGATGTTGCAGTTTGGGTGTAGAAGTTGTAAAAATTGCAGCTAGGTGAAAACCGCCTAAACAAAGCTTTGTTGTGACCACGGTCTATGAAGGTAGAGGTCTTGACACTGAGGAATAAAATGTGACTCCCTTCTTGTCGCCGAGCGCTAGTAGTAATTTGGTGGAAGATTTGTCTGGTTTTTTTATTTGGCTTAGCTTAAAATGTGAAGTTGTTACCGGAATTGCGAGTATTATATCGAAGAAAAAAATGGGAACGTAATTTTTTATTGGAACACATTTTTTTATGACAATAAAATTTAATTTTTCAATATTTTACATGTAGATGCACATTGCAACGTTTCTCAAATTTTGTAGGGCACGAAATATAGTTTTTGTTCGAATGTGTTCACTAAAACAGTAATACACAATGTATTTCTTCAGACTACTTTTATAAACAGTTCCACACATGCCAATGCATTAGTGGACATGGAACATGTATGTACTATATCAGCTTACCTTATTAACATTATTTTATGTAAATATTGCAAAAATGTTAAAACGCAAGATGTAAACAAGACAAATCTTCCACCAAATTACTACTAGCGCTCGGCGACATGAAGGGGTCACTTTCTCTTGCTGGAGAGCATAGGCAGTGTCAAGACCTCTACCTCTTAGACCGTGGTTGTGACCTATTTGTAAGATATGATGTAAACCAATTTAACGCCTTTTCTTTTGCAATATAAAATTTAAGTTTACTCAACAGAATTGAGTGATCAACAAAATCAAACGCCTTTGTCAGGTAACAAAATATTCCTGCAACATTATCTTTTTCATCCAGAGCACGCAGAATAGTTGATGAAAAAAATAGATAGCTTCATTTACTGATTTTCCTGTCCTAAATCCATACTGAGAATTAAATCAAATTTGGTGTTTTCAAAATAATACAACAATCTCTTATTTATTAATTTTTCTAGTATTTTTGAAAAGGTAGTGATAAGACTTATTGGCCTGTAATTTGACACTGTAGCTCTATCACCCTTATTATGAAGTGGTTTAAGAGTAAACGACACTTACGAAATTCTGACTGAGCCAGCAAGGCCCAAAAAACTCTGCGAAGAGTTCAACCAAAATCTTTCAGAGCGCACCACTGTCGCTGCTGTCACTCACTAGGATTGCTGACGCCGTTGTGTCTGGGGAAGAGCTGTACCTGCTTTTCCTCAGCGGGGATTCGGTCTAAGGTGATGGTGGAAGGAGGGAGAGGATATGCATTTGCTGATACTCTGCGACAACACTCCCTCTCATATGAGCTTGTTACAAGTGTACATGAGGAAGACATGCTCCGTGACAATAGGAAGAGGTTTTCGATTTAAAACAGATGCAATCAATATCCGGACAGATTTTTTTTCACTATAGTCTTACCCTGCACCTACTTCATATTTGACATCAGCGGCAAAAATTTATTTGAATATGGATTTAAAATTTTTAATTGTTTTCTGGAAAAACGGAGTGCTGTAGAGGCTCTTGCTAATCATAACAAGTTTTATTCATTTTACTTTCAAAAAACCCAATTCGCAGTTAAAAAGAAAAAAACAATGTGCTAGACCTATACGATATTGTATACGGAATGCTGTAAACGTTTACTAGGAAAAACAATTATAATAATAATATATTTGAGCGAGTTATGTACTGTAGTTTATTAAAGAATCGTTCCCTCGAAATATTTTTATATTAGAAGATTTAATTTAAAACCACGTTTCAATATACTATCAGTGGGCACGTGTACTTAGAAAATTTCCAATCCACAAAAACAATATTCCAGTACGTTTGAAACTTCTTAACATATATATAATATGGAGTCAATTGTAATACTGAGATAAGTATTAACAGAAATGAAATAATATTTTCGTAAATTTATGATGTAGTTGCAAATGTTAATATGCGATGTAATTGTGAAAATACATATTGCTTGATATAATACTAGATGCATGTTACTACAAAACCTTATTAAAATACGTACAGCTAGAGAAACTTAGTCCTTTGTTAATGCTGTTTACAAGTAAATAGCTACTGAAATATTTTTTTTGCTTAACAATGGTTCGTTATTTGCAGTGCGATATTTTTGTCTCGTCGATATCGCACGTGTGAGAAGCTATTTATTATAAACCGTTTTATGTTGCTGTATGATTTGTGTGTATATGCGAACTGATTAATCAATTATGTTAGTAGGTGCAGGGAGCTATTCTGTACAGTCAGGAACCATTTTATAACACTTTATATAAATAATTGCATTGTTGTAATGCCCAATATAACATGGCAACCCGTAGAGAATGAACGCGTAATAATCAATAAACTTATACTAGAGGACTGCGTTGCAGCTCGGCCGCAATTCTTTAAACATTTACAGAAGTTATTGAACACATCACATAGAAAATGAACTATACCGCCAGTTGCAACTAGTATGTTTTGTATGATATTATAGCAGTTCTTCGTCGCCTTACCTTAGATCTCTTACCAGTGGTCCAAACGACTGCGCTACGTTGTCAGAATCGTTATAGAGTTTAATTTGTATATACTGGCCCATGCCCATTAAGTTCCATTTATCAACAGAACAGCAAAAATTAAGGACATATAAATTATTTTTCCAAAGTCATGCTTGATTTTTGAGATAATATTTTTCGTCTTTTAACATCCTTACCATGTTGAATTTCGAAATATCCTGCTATTGCTTTTTGAGTAAGTATTTACGTTAGCATACTTCTGAAGCCAAATTCACATCAATATTTCGAATGATTTAAGAGATATTAAGGTTCATAGAGACCGGTTTGATTTTAATACTTACCTATTACAGAATGAATGTCGAAAAATAAAATACAATGTGTTAAAAGAGAGTATCGTAACTTACATAAAATACGGTTAATGAATGAATTACCCATAGTGTAGTACGTTTCTCGAAGCCAATGTGGAAAAGCCAATATCACTAATCCTAGACAATATTTAGTATAGACTTGATCACTGGCTTCTTTAGCGTTTATTTATTTACCACGTACTCTTAAAGCCACTGTTATCAGTGATTCGCTGAAAACTCACATTATTTTAACTGTTGCGAAAATAGATCATTATTAAAATTTGAAATTACATTTTTTGTAATGGCCCTACTTAAATCAAACAAAAGAAGGTCACAAAATTTTTAACAGTGACTTAGCGTGGTGTGTTCAAAGGCGTGTGTTGCTACGTAATGACATTACACAACAATGAGTTCTACCAGTAGCATGCAAGAAGCAAGGAAATAATAATAGTGGCAATAGAGGTAATAGTAATTATAGTTATATACCTTAATTTCAGGAGCACAGCTTCATTGAGCCTGAGTGGTAGTAGGCACTTTGGTTCCACGTGCTCAGAGTGTAAAGTCAGAGTCAACATCACACGGCTTGAAACACGGCCACGGCCACGCTGAATAAAGTCGCATACATGTTTGCTAACGGCATAACACGCGAGATATGAAAAATAATTGATTAAACAAAGCATAATATATACAAACCATCTTGTTTCTAAAATCTAAGTGAAGGAATTTTTATCTCGTTGCTGTAGTCAACGTTTGAATTATTAATTGAGAACCTGTTTAAAAAAGTTTTAAATATGTTGCATTGTAACTTTTCCAATCACTTAGAATCAGTAGCTGAAATAGAGTTTCAAGTTACTGAACAATATTCTAGTTTCGATCTTACTAAACAATAATACAAGCACAACCAAGAGTTGGGCGTTGCTGCAAGATGTGTAATAAATTGGATTAAACCTAATATTCTTATAGAGATGTTAATGAAATTGTCCCCAAGTAGATTTTGCTTTCAAGTATAACGCGCCTGTGCTGTTAACAAAACACATTCGTTTAGTCAGAAATATAGCTAAAGTACCAACGATTAAATGACGGTAAAATTATTACAGCAAAAATTTGAAATTAGAAAAAGCGAATGGCGTCTTAGTATATTATTGACAAGGATATTGAAAATGTTATTGTGTTATTATGACACTTATATTTCCTAATGTTGTACACTAATTAAATGAATAAATATTCAATGATAAGATAATACTGTTGACTATTTACGACCATTTAAAAAAAATCACACTGTAATAAATAAATCTCGGGATGACTTGGTCAATTTATGAATAATATTTATTTCCCTTATGCGTGAAACCTTTATTTGTTCTTACATAAAAAGCATACGATGTTATGACTTCCTCATACAGAATTGTGAAATAACTAGGGCGTATTTAACTCGTTTACTGTAAGGATATTTTCAAAGCAGTATATCTACAGGAACGATATTTGCTTTTGCCTTAAATAGACACAGTGCTGTAAAAATTTTGCATTTAAATTCTATTTTATTTTAGAGAGCCAGTAAGGAAAGGAGAGGCGAGTCCCAACTTTTCGTACATTATGCACATTTTGACATGATTTCTGACTAGCTATGACTAGCTGCTTGCAAATTATTTGCACGTGGTGAAATAATCGATGTTTCGAACATTAAATACATATTAAGCTACTCGTGTAAGTCACAAATTTCAAAACTGTAGCGTGTAGTTTCCATTTTGTAGTTCTTGATGACTCTTTTGAAAGGTTGTACTGAAAGTGTTTTTAATTTACAATATAGAATTTTGCAGGCTTATATTCAGTGTCATACATTACAGTATTTTTTATTTCATATTGTGCCGTTATCATATTAATGAACGGTGAGACACTACTACGAAAAAAATCATTATAATGCTGCAAGGTATATTTGAAAGAATGCCGAAAGTTCTCCGTACGTTAGGTATACATAATAAGTCTACTTAAACCTAGTTTTTGTTAAATTGTGTGACGGGAAGTGAAGTTAATTTTTGACCATGAATAAATGCGATGTTGCAAGTATATATTCAAGAAAAGAAAACAGTATGCCTGAACATAGTATCAAACACATTCATAATACGTAGTGGTAAATTAGGACATGGCTGCGCTCCGAGATGGGTTTAAAAGTACGATTTTGACCAGCATCTACATGCACTGTTGACATTGTATAACACTGATAATGTTTATTCATTCATTCAACTCTTTATTACTACCAGCATTAGTCTGTAACCACAAACAAACCATTTAAAGGCTACCGCAAAATATCACGTTCCCATAAATTTTTTTCTTTTCTAGTGTAGTAAGTGCAATTCCAAGTCACTCTTCAAACGTGAAAACTTCAGCCAGTTTAGTGTATCTTGCGAAAGAAGGATTAATAAAACAGTATTATAAGATTATTCAAAAGAATTGAGATGTTGATCAAAATTATTTCAGTTGTTAAACATAGGTACTAGTCAATTAATTGATACGCAGTTCTAAAATGTGGAACCACAGTGGTTGCATAATTAGTACGCTAACTTCCTCCACATCGGTTCAGAGACTCTGTTCCAGATTACTCGCAATCGACTTTTCGATAGTGAAATAACGATTCACGAGAAATTTCATTGGTTATCCATCCTAAGTTAAGGCGCCCGCCTGCCTACCTTGTAACCAGCGTTGCAGCGTGTTAGCAGAACGCTTTTATCTAAGAAACTACTAAACGTATTTCTAATGTGTGCATTTACGAAAAGAACAAACACTTCAAACGACCTCGGAATAGTAGTTTTAAAAACATCACGTTAATTAGAAAGACCATTCCAGAGCACCTCAAAATTACTGAAAACGGCTTTTTCAATCTATTATATCTAAACAACTACTGAAAGGATTCGTGTGAAACTACAATAGAGAGGTGTATTGGACTTTACTTAACATTTTCCACCAATAAAAAGATGGGGTCACCACTGAAAGTGTCAGTCAGGCGAGTGATCTACGATACCACTGCACGCCGTTTCAGTGTCTTGCGGTAGAGGCGATACCGCGCCAGATGAGCCGGTCAACATCGCCCTTGGAGTCGTGCCTCACTCACACTAACACACGGTCACCAGGCGGGCGCCTTAAGGGTGCTCGGTACGGTATGCTAAACAGCGAGAAACATGTGTACCGTTATTGAACATTATTGAGGGAACGAATGAAGTTAAAGTATACAGTTTTCGGAAGTAGGTGTCGTAAAGTCGTATAATTGTCTAAGACATTTGACGTATATAAAAATATTTTAACTTTGTTAAAAAAAAATCTGGAAAATAAGCCTTTTTTTAATGATTTAGTTAATTGTAGTAGAGTAATGCAGCATGAATAACACATAAAACCATGTCTTAGACTTGTTCCTTACCATGCTGTATAGCATGTTGCAATCTGAACATTTCTGGAATAGCTATTATTCTGTAAAAACAGTTATTAAAACTAAATCATTTCAATTTTTTACGCGACGAAAACAGGACCACTGCTTGTGGAGATATGTTGCTTCTATCCCCAGTACGTTGAGTGAATGCGGAGTAGGAGCAGTTATGAGAGGACAAGAAGTGGCAACTCATGTTACCAAAACTGACAGGGATTATCTGCAGCGCCCGATCTATCAGCTAGAGCCAGATTCTCACGGAAATGCCATGAGTCCTACGGTAAAGACGAGTGAGGAGTTATTATATTGAGTTTTGTTTTTGTGTAGGTTACGAATATTATAACGCATAAAACGAAATTTCAATGTTGTTACTTTTATTTAAAAGACTACATGAATGCCAGCGATTTCGATTCCTGGGTTAGCATATACGTATTCTACAGGAAATACTGAATAAAATTATATCTCACTCGTCTTTACCGCATGGTTACAGCCATTTAGTCACTCAGCTGATAGACTAACAAGCCTGTTCCCTTGTCTCAATTGGTTCATTACAAGCTTACGTTTAGAACGTTCTATGTTTTGAGGATACATATATAGAAAATTGCGTACATGTTATACAATACAAATAATTAAACTGCTCGGTGTTGATCAATTTATTCTTCAATACACCAGTAAGAAAGTACTTTACATGTAATAATTTCATATTTTGACAGCCGATGCTACAAATATTATTAACACGCGCCAGACACGTGGCAACCATTTAAAACAACAGGACGTGACCGTATGACCTGATGAAGCAGTAGTGGCAGCCCTGATCAACAAATCGGTTAACTTCCATCGCCGACGTTGAAAGTAGTGTATATTATATATGAAAAATAAGTAAGCATTTTGGAGGAAACGTAATGTAATTACACGGCTTCGTATCCAGCATTAGTCAGTTAACTATTTTATTCTATTCAAATCGCGTAATTTTATAACTAATTTACAAACAACCGCATCGTTATCAGTTGACCTGAAAACAAAATAAAGCACGGCCATTTGCGAGTGTGAAAAGTTACCGCATTCGCGTGTGTTTGAAATTCTTATAATGTGGTACTGTATTATTCTGTGCATATATTTCATATATTGTAATGCAGGGATTATAAAACCCAGCCTGTAATCGCCACTGAAATATGACGTCCGGCAACCAAAATAAAGAGCGGTCATTTGCGTTGCGAGTGTTTGAGCTTCTCGTGTGTTCGGTACGTTTGAGATTCTTGTACGGTGTTATTTTAATATTTTGTGCATGTATGTAATTGTAATATATTGCAATGCAGGGATTAAAATACGCGACGTGTAATCGCCAACAAGAAAGGAATATTAAGACGTGATTCGGAAGACAGTAACTTCAGCTGGCATGTCTACAAAAACACTCGCTAAGTAAATAGTAGGTAATCCGTCCAGAGAAAAGTGCTATATAAAATTTTAAAAAAAAATTTACTCAACTTTTATTTTAGCAGAATTTATTGATGAATACTTACGGTTCATGCTGTAGTCCTATATGTAAACATGCTTTTTCAAGTCGCCGACTCAATAAATTCTTTTTGTAAGAAAAAGTCCATTCTTTTTTATTCAAGTAAGTGGTTATTATAAAGTCCACGTGAGATTTTGTGCCTGTCAGCTGCAAAGATTTAGGCCTACAATTACCAAAATAAACGGCCAGAAGACGTACGCCTGTATATTTCCCGGTCGTTAAAGTGTACCTGTTTAATGATATGTGTAAATCAACAAAATTATTTAAAGCTGATCTGGGCAATTAGGCCTACCCATGTTTGTTTAATACTTACGCTTTTTATTTGTATATTATTTCCGTTTAGGTTATGGGAGCACAAATTTTGGCTATATAGTGTATAGTCACATGACTATAATAACACTGATATTTTGAAGGCAGGCCCTACACTACAACAAAAGGTAAGTTTGTTTAATAGTCTACAACTGGAAACTTAAACTAGGCCTATACGGCTTTATTATCTGATAGCGTAGAACCAAATTGAAGGCAACACGACAAATAATTGTAATAATGCTTGCATGAATTATTATATTTATTATTTCAATTTAAATATGTTTGCTTGCACTGTCATAAGATCTTACATCTTCAGTTTTGTTGCAACTAAATAAGCTACTATTATTTAATCTTTTTAGATGTCAAGTAGAAAACATAAGTTGCCCATACATGTAAGTTTATTTTTGGTAACGTCATTAAATGTTAAAATTTTGATCATACCTAGGAAAATATACAAAAAAATGTTAAATTTTAAATAATTGTAGTAGGCTATCCATTGCTGTAATATGTGATAATTCCATTAACATTGCCCACCTAACACTAGTAAGATTAATGCGAAGATAGTATTGAAAATAAATTATTTGTCTGAGATCTAAAAAAAAAAAAAATCCAAAGAAAATCACAATACACTTTGGATGTTATTGCAATCATAATATACCTTAACTGTTGACATGTTTCGGTTGTCAGCTGGAAAGCACATGGTGGTGGAAGGATACATAATGTTTTTGTTTACATTGTCATACTTTTTTATGGTCTGTCAAATAATGAAATTCTTACACGGTATGGAGAGTAGAAGAAAATCATCAGAATAATAGCTAGCATAAGAGTCCCTAACTCATCTAAATCCTAATTATAGAAACCGAAAATACACTGCCGTCTATGTAAATGCATGAAACTGTTACTTTCGCAATTCAAAATGTCAAATTTTTCTTAACAGTCTAAGAGTTCATTTTGGTAAGCACTTAGGACACAACCCCAACCTTCCAGAACACGGCCTCATTAGCACTGTAAAACCCCCTAGCATGGCCTTAAAAGGAACTTCACTGTTTAACTGTTTTACACTTAAAATATATTTCTAATTGGGCACTTCTCTGTTACTTTAGTTAACCTTTAAATCATGTAAACAAACTATACAGCGACAAGTTTATTATGAAAGTATTTAAATCACCTCACATAAAGAAAGTACACATTATTTGTAATACGGCATAAAACCAGTCTTGCGACTGTAAAATTTTCTGAACAAATAAGTGAGAAGTAAGTCTTGAGCAGGCACAGAGCAAGATACACATACAAATTTGTGTTTTACTACTCGCAAGCCAAAATTTGCCATAAAAAAGCTGATACGTTTTTCAATATTCTACTACTGCAAAGGTGAATGCTCAATATTAAATACTTTTTACATATTTTTTTTTTTTTGTTTTGTTTTACACATTCTGTTGGTTGTATAATTTCGATGACGTTTTAACAAAAGCAAGAAAAGCTGTGAGTTGTTTACAGATAAGTACAGCTGTTTAGCATTTGCTTCAAACTGTGCGAGTTTTCTTCTTAGGTCCTTCAATATAGTTTACTAAATAACTTATTCACTCGCACATTCACTCCCTTCATATATACTAGAATTCTGCGTTTGTTGGCCTGACTGTCGGCACTACGCCTCCACTTCGCAGTTCGAGGAAGGAACGGGTTATCAGCACAATCTTCGCACGTATCATGTGTCCCCTTGCTTGCCATTTGACTCGCAGTGGAAGAGGTGTCTAACGACCATCCAAGAAAATATACAAATATTAAGCTAGTTTGACGCAATGCCCTTGTCGAGCCAGACAGCCTTAATGGTAGCATCTTGGTAACCCGTGATTCTCGCTTCAAACCGATATTTCTTTATAGAGGGCCATTGAGCCGTCGAAAGCTTGAGTTTTAAGTTATTCATAGCTATAAAATGAATCGTTACTTATCGACTCTCGTTTGGCTTCGACAATTTCGAACTCTAAGTTTGCAGATGACTTCACATTCGATGCCAAGTATCGTTTCCGGTTCTCGTTTCGTAACTAGAGCAGTATAGCTGCCGAACCAGCAATTACAGTTGTGACAGCATAACATATAGGCGATATGTCAGGACATTTTAATATTTATTGCTTACGCCAGTATATCGTATTACTTTTCTTACAGAAATGATTAATTACTTTTGTTAAACAAACATGTGAAACGTAAAACAGTCGACAAGCTCCCTACAGCTAATACGTGCGAAGTCGTGTACATTCTAATTTTGTTCATTATAAATATTTGATACGTATGTAAATTAATGTTATAATGTCAGAAACATTTTATACTTAAGTAACAGTTACAAAGATAAATTTAATTTTATGGTAGCAGTTATCATCAAATAGCGTATATAATACGTAAGTCGTTGTGGCTGAGCGGTAGAGCATGCACTACATAATAGCAGTGGCATTGTCAAAGTTTCGTATCAAAAGCTTTGTATTGCAATTTTTTATGTTGCTCCTTTCGTCATATTACTGCTAGGCATGTTCTATTCTTTTAATATATTTGTATTAGTTACTATTTTTACGTACATGTGTATCCCAGTCAAATATTATTTAAGGCCAAGTAGGCATCTTTCAGTTATTAGTTTCCATAAAACAATGTATATTCCTATTGTACATAATAATAACTTCCTCGGAAAAAAGCTACGGCTTGTCAATAGTGCGCAAGAAATATAGATAACTTTTGTAGCTTGAAAACACATAATCGTATAGTTTAGATATTTCCATATTATTGCGTTTATCGGTACGAAAATATTAGAACAAAACCAATTTATTTTTCAATCATAGAATACGTAGTCAAAAATAAAACGAATAAAATAACAAATTAGTGAAACGTCGAAGATTCGAACCTGACATACTTATTAAAAATTATCTCTCAGCCACAGAGCTCTTCATAGAAGCTCTATGTTTATAAGAAATTAAATGTTCACACACATTATTTTAAATATTACATTTCTCTGAAGTGGTAATGATCATCATGATATTTAATTCATCATAATTATCTACCGTGGTTATTATATAGGTATTACCAACATTACATTTCTCTATGATAGAAATGGGCGTCTCAGGCTATAATAACTTACATTATAAATCATCACTAATATTCATATTTATTTCAAATATTACTCTTCTCATTGACAGTAATGGTTGATGCAAGATAAATTAAATAAGAAATAATCGCATTAACAACACTGTAATTAGTAAACTTTATGCGCAAATTTACGAAATAAAACAGTCTCCATTTCCCTCCATCGAAGAGCTCTATCGATTCAGTGTTCCCACAATTACAACGATGACTCGTCTTACTCAGTAACATACAAGTGTGAATGAAATAATTGGTTATGATAAAGAAAATTGTACACATGTTACTAGTATCCATTCGTTTTTCAACATGAGGAAAATATAGACTTTCCCTAGAAACTCACATTAAGGCTTAGAAACGTTTGTTCTGTTGGCTGTAACGACAAACTCAGAAAAAAGGCATTTATACCAGGGGAGAATCCAGAGGGCCGTCACAGGGGTTATGACTCCCTCCATCCTAACCAAATACAAAAAGTTAAATTATATGCTGAAGACAAAATAATCTACAAATTGAAATCACACTATTGCAACAGTAACTGTTTATTTAACATTTTTAGTCATGTACAATACTTGAATAGCACCATTTTACACCTTGAAAATATTTTCCCGGAGAGAGAACACCAGGCTCTTCCAAAACAAAAGTGTAGATCCGCCCCTGCTATACACGGTTTATTACTTTCACATTTGACTTTACGATTCTATTCCTTTACATATTTCGCCAATACACAATAAATTCGTACAAGTCAAATTCAAGTTGGCGTGAATAAGAATTTTGTTTTTACTCATTATACACGTATTTATTAAAACATTTAACAAACATTTTTCGAAATTAAATTCCAATAAATAAAACATTTATCATTTTAGTAAATATTCCACGGATTATTGCTGAAAAATCGATAAAATACCGACAGGCAAAATTGGCCACGAGTCCTAGAACCAAGTGACACCTCCTTGTTCCGTGGTGACGATCCTTCAGTGGCCAGAGAAACCAGTTAGTACGGCATTGCTAAGCTTCCTGATCTTGGGAAGAGATAAGGGGCTTAGCGCTGTCTTTCCCTTCCCCTTCCACTACCTGCTGGACGTAGCTCACGGCTTTTCTCACTGCACGCATCTTGGCAGCACTCTACAGAGCATGTTACATCTTACTGGCTGCTTGTAAATTGGCGAAAACAGCGCGAAATTGGACTTTCAACTGACATTCGTTACGGGTTCCCAGACAGTGCACAGTCTTAGGTACCAAACGATGCAGTATTATTTTTGTTGCAAATAGTTAAATTTTTGTTTGGATTCATTAAGTATTTGCTTAAGTGGAGGTAATTTCCCAGACTTCTGCACTCACTTCGTGTGAAAATTTGATACAATTAGCTAACGTTTGTTTGGCTTTCCCATACATAACTTCTACATGTGTTAGGCGACAAATTATTCCTTGATGCTTTGTGTCTGTAACAGCTTAAGGTGATCTCTCTGCAATGTGTAAGTAATGTGTGAGAGGCGACTTTATCCAAGATTGCACTTTTACATTATGCAGAGGTTCACAATTTAATTATTTTGTAATTAAAGTAATGTATCTATAACAATGAAATTTTATTTTTTTATAGAAGAAGGTTATGTGCATATATAATTAGCGCATCAGACATAAGACTTTTTATAGTTATGAATTTAAACGACTTTAAATTATTAAAATTTATAGTTTTATATCTCAAATAAGAGTGAACGTTGGTTCAGTTTTTTGCTGCAGATTTCGATAAAATTTTTTCTACAGTGTTATTTAGTTACTGTTGTTGTCTGTCCATATTTTCAAAATTTTCCCCTGCATTTTAATTGACATATTAAGCTATAAATTTTAAAAATTTAAAGTCATTAAATTCATAACTGTAAAAAGTCTTATGTCTGATGCGCTAATTATGTATGCACATAACCTTCTTGTATGTATAACAAAACAAAATTTCATTATAATAGATGCAATATTTTATTATAAAATAATTAAATTGTGAACCTCTACATAACATAAAAGTACAATCTTGTATAAAGTCGCCTCTCACACATTACTAACACATTGCAGAGAGATCACCTTAAATCGTTACAGACACAAAGCATCACGGAATAATTTGTCGCCTAACACATGTCGGAGCTACATATGGGAAAGCCAAACAAACATTAGCTAATTGTATCAAATTTTCACATGAAGTGAGTGCAGACATCTGGGAAATTACTTCCACTTAAATAAATACTCAATGAATCCAAACGAAAATTTAACTATTTGCAACAAAAATAATACTGCATCGTTTGGTACCTAAGACATGTCTGTGCACTGTACGGGAACCCGTAACAAATGTCAGTTGAAAATCCAATTTCGCGCTGTTTTTGCCAATTTACAAGCAGCCGGTAAGATGTAACATGCTCTGTAGAGTGCTGCCAAGATGCATGCAGTGAGAAAAGCAGTGAACTACATCCAGCAGGTAATGGAAGGGGGAGGGAGAGACAGCGCTAAGCCCCTTATCTCTTCCCAAGATCAGGAAGTGTAGCAATGCCGTACTAACTGGTTTCTCTGACCACTGAAGGATCGTCGCCACGGAACAAGGAGGGGTCGTCACTTGGTTCTAGGACTCGTGGCCAATTTTGCCTGCCGGTATTTTATCGATTCCTCAGCAATAATCTGTGAAATATTTACTAAAATGATAAATGTTACTGAAATAAAAATTGAACTCTATGTGTTCTATATTTCCTGTAACTAGTGGGAATGGTAGCAGTGAAGCAGAATTTTATCTACATCAGTGAATAAGTTACGACGAGATGCCTGCTCGTGTTAAACAACTTTGACTTGCACTGTGGTAGCTTCACCTCTGTTGGCAACATCTTCGCCGGTAATGACTACCACTACCGACATGACAATGACTGTGACTATTTTAAAGTGAAGACTGAATATATTTTCAAGGTATGCGGTGCTTGTTTTACAAGTAGTTGATTATAGACTATATTTAACTAAATGTGATGAATGGGGAAACAAGAGTTTTTATTTAACTTGGGTGTTTGACAAGAATAAATATTACGATTTAAATACTTTTTTGGTTTCGAAAATGAAAGACAGAATAGAAAATAGTAATATATGAAACTTAAATAGCTGTTCTGGTATGGAACCTGGCCAGTGATACAAGATTTGATGACTGTTATTTGCATAGCTGCGAGTTGCGTATATGTAACTGCTCGCTAAGCAGAGAGAAAGTCATATCTGAGTATATGTACTGTAAAAGAGTGTAATGAACAGTTCAGACAGGCTCTGTCAGGAACATCAGAGAGTGAAGGTAGAGTTGTGAGGGGGTATTGGGTGGGGGGATGGTAGGTGCGAGGGTGTAGTGGTGGTGTGTTTAACATAAGTTGTATGAATATGAAAATATATGTCAGTTTTTTTGATGGGATGGTGTTGTTTGGATGATGTACGACATGTTTGAAAGTAGTCAAAGAGTCTTGCACATGTAAGTTTCCAGAATAAATTATAATTTTTTAAACAATTGATTGATTTTATCAGATATTTAAAAAATTGTAGCAAATTTACTAGGAGTGTGAGTGTAGACGATGAAATTTTGCAGTAAATAAAGTTCTTGTAGATATAATAAAATTATTTATCAAAAATTTTTTAAATAATTTATTGATTGTATTGGGAATCGATTGGATATAGCTAAGAAAGAAGTCATGTTTAAGTAGTAATATTTAATGGTATTTAGTTTAAATAGAGTTTTAATATTATTTTAACTATATATTAAAAATACATCAAATAATTTTGAAACTGATGATCAATACGAAGTCTAAATCAATGGTCATTACTTCTCACGGTCGTCTAGCTGCTATGAGAAGACAAAGATGTCATGTTGTTTTAGTGAGAATTATAGAGAAAATATTTTTTAGTCGAAGGATAAGAAAGTGGTGGTAAAGTTGGGGAAACGGAGGTGGGAAATTCATCATGTGATTAACAGCCAATTAAAAAACTTCTTGGTTAGGGTAGGGGAGGGAAAGGAGAAATATGGGAGGGGGTAACGTGACTTTATATATACATGTAAAAAGTGGTGAGGGGAATCAGTGTGTCGATAAAGCTTGTCCTGGTAAGACGTGTAGATGGTAATTTAAACAATTTTGTATGTAATAAATTTTATATTAAATAGTTTTTTATTAAAAAGTTATAACATAAAAATAATTTTATTAAAATTTTATTTATCAAATATGTGTGGGGTTATAATGGAATGCAAAATCAAAAAATTTGGGAAGCTTCAGAAGAAACCCCAACATGGCATCCAGATACAAGATGGTGTCCATAAACAAGATGGCATCTGCATACCTGCCAACTTTTCAAAATGACCATCAGTAAAACTTTTCCAGAATGTCACATTTTTGGGTAAACTGCACGCTGCAATTTTTGTGCCAAATTATAATAGTCCCTATGTCTTACAAACTGTACATAATAACATATTTAATATTTTAAAAGTTTATTTGTTTTTAAAGTAGGCCTTATCAAGACCTAAATATGCAAAAACAATTATTTGCCAAGTTATATTTTGAACAATTTCCTGTTCACTTAATTCTTTGAAAAACCATCATTCTTTTATAATTCAAAATGTACACTTGCATCTTTAAACAACCTGTAAGCACGGTTACAAATATAAATAGTTTCACAAAGTTTTATATAAATCTCAACTAGTTTTGTTTATTTTGTGGCATTAAATAGCCCAATACTAAATTGGATTGTGTTTTGAGTCATGAAATACTGTAAGGCAATATTCAGCTCTAGTTACAGCACCTTCAAAACCTACTTACGAAAATTCATGTTTATTCTGTGATTTCCACTTAGGCCTGTAACCTCAAATAGTAGTTACAGTTAGGTACTTCATACCATCTTCCATTATTTACCAATAAATGCCGCACAAAAATTATGCTAGTAGTAATTATGAACAGTTCGTTATATAAAATATTATTATTGTACATATGCTTCACAAAAAGAGAAAATAATTTTTCAAGTTCGCAAAGGTTAAAAACACGCTGTGACGTGCACTGGCACATAGCACTTACTTGGCCTCTTATCATACAGTGATTTCAATTTTTTTTGTCTTAATTGATGTTTTTTTTTTCTTTGTTGTTAATAACAAATTAAGTAGGCCAAATTAACCAGGTATAAGGATGTATACGGCGGGATCCAACATATTAATTGGGGATGCGAGTAGAGAAATGTGCATTAAAATTTTCCTTTTTAAAGTTTAAATTTAACTTTAAAGCAAGAGAAAAGTATAGAATTTTACGTGTCAATTTTATTGGATTTATATCGTGTTTGGACTCATTTTAAAGCTAATTTAATTTCAAGCAACTTTTCTAAGTAAACTTTTCTTATATTTTGCCTTGTTTAGATTTTTTGAAATTTCAAGTGGCTAATTAGCTTGCTTCGTCTGGAATAG
>PNEQ01126253.1:5888-18283 GCA_003012365.1 Medauroidea extradentata
GGCATAATTTTATAGTTGTTTCCATGAAATAAGCAGTGTTTTCCACTGCCATTAAGTGATATTTGAACAAACACACTCAGGTGGCTCTCAAACTGTGAAGTTTATAAAAAATTAAAAGTATTTTCCTGTAGAGATTTGCACACATGCTAATCCTTTGAACTGTCAAAAAAAGGAATTCTTACGCGAGACAGACTATATCAGCAAATATCCAGTCGGTCTACTTCCGTTTGAAGCATCTTTACAGAGTTAAGAATATTTGAACAACTGAAATAAAACTATATTTGTGCGATGTGTTAGTACTATCAGTCTTTAACTACTGTGCCGGCTTATTTGTTAATACTAGCAAAATACAACATCGTATACAGAAGGTACAGAACACATGTTTGAGATATTGTTTTAACCTTAAAAAGCGAGATCATGTCACGAAAGCACTTTTCAATTCTAAATGGCGTAACATGGAAAATAGAAGATTATATCATTTCAATACTCAACTTAAAAAAAATTATAGATACCCAGGTGCCAACATATTTATCGGAAAGACTCATTAATTTTATCTTGGTACATAATCACAACACAAGAAATAAAAATTCTTTTCAATTATCTCTATATTCGAAGTCCATTTACAAACATTCGTTCACGTATATGGCCAGCAAGGCCAGTAACGTTAATAGTTTCTAACTACGTACAAATTGTAAACCAGTCTGAGGCTGAATTTTGTACGTTATAAAATAAAGTTAATAAATAAAAATAAGACGCCATGCCTGGCTTGATAACAACATAGAAATGTAGGTATCTTTTTTTATATTAATTTAAATGAATAATATAGATAAAAAACTTGAATTGCAAACGTTTTTTGTATGTGACGCCAGATACTGTTTTCATTTTGAAACGCATCCCACCTCTTCAGCAAACAACCTCGTGACCGAAGAAGTAGAGAACGTATGTTAAGCATACCAGTATCAAAACTCGGTTAAGAAATAAATCTTAACAAACCTTAAACGAAATCATAATGTATAAGCGAGTTATTTATCGTCCTTAAGAATTCCGTTTAGTTCACATGTTTTATATTAAACCCAATCGCTTCTGCATTTGATCGCTCACGATGGCTTCATCTGAGTCTACGTTCCTGCTGTAACATTAGCTAACGAGATGCGCTAACTACCTCATACGCGTTCCTTTACAACAGTACGTCTATAACACCATGCGAGGTTTCAGTTACATGTTTACACGTCTAAGTTAAGTTTCATGTACTTCTTCGTTCACATACGGCAATGAGAGTTTAAAAAATTACATCCAACTATAAAAAATATCGTAAACAAAACTGTCGTTGGAAGCTTGAAAAATTCATGATAAATAGATTGACAGTAAATTAATTTTTAATGGTGTAACTTACGTTGCTTTTTTCACATCATATTAAATAATTATTTTGCAACCTTTCTCGAAAATCAAGTTCAATCCTACTATGTTTTATGCAATTAAAATGAGTATTTTTAGGTTATTATGTTAAAATGTGCTTACATTTCATTCTGCTGTACACATATGATTCCTACATAATCACAATAGTAATTGAAATCTCAGTTTGGCAGTTCGCACTAGGTACAAAAGTCAAATTTCAACTCAAAACGTGTATTACAAACTTAGTATTTTAGTGCTTATGCCGTACCAAACCTCAGTTTAAAAAAATAAAACAGGTTTTCTGGACCTGGAATTTTAGAGTTCCACGTGTCCAAAAAAATGTACTGACATTTTCACCTTTAAGCCAGATTTACAGCCTCCCCATAATATACATGTGTAAGTGTGTGTGTTTGTTAAGTTCACTTTCCCGCTGAAGCAGTCAAACAATACTAGACTGCATGTTCACATATACACCAGATTGTATTGGGTATACATATTACTTCCTTGTCTGCTAGAGAAACCTAGCCGACGGCTCGGGTAATAATAACAACCAAAGTCGCGTTGTGTGAAAATGCACGTTGCATTACTGAATATGTTCAGTTTAATTTTCAGTTATAGTACGGTTCAAGTAGAAAAGATGTGTGTAGGTTGGCGTTTCAAAAATATTCCAGGCCATCCGATAAATTTGCGTAAGGGGCATACTTGAAACCACAATTTCCAGAAAAAAAACTTGTTAATTGTCCTTTTAGAAACAGTAAACTGCGATAAAAGAGCCAGCAGCATGTTTAAAGAACATTTAAAAGACTATTTCTTGGCTCAGTTTTCTGATTCAATGTAACCTATGAGACTGCGTGCACCTGCAAGTACACCCAACCTTTCACACATTTGCTCTTGTCCATCTCGACAATGTGCGTACTCGTGCGCGCATGCATGTCAATGAAGCATTCGTACAGATGCGTTTATTTTATGGAAGGGTTACATAATTCTTTACTGCAATAGAGCATGTGCGTCAATGGGCATTGCTGTAGGTATTTTTTTTAAATAATTTCTCGTGAATCCGGAAATCAACATTATAGGGTCAGAATAATTCGGTTGCCACTTTTAAAAAGTAAAAAACAAAAAGTTATGTAATATTTGAAAGCAAAGTTTTGCCTGCTGAAGTCCACTACCATGTGTGAAATAAACTCATTATTTTATTTGAACGCAACACAAATTCACCCCCTTTACCATTAGTAACCCAATATGGCTGGCGCATGAACATTGTTGCATAGTGTTAGGTGAAATATATTTTTTTAAATATATAATACTAAAAATGTGTTCTTTATTTTTATCTACAGTACTAAATGAAAACACGTTTAAAACTATGCATCTGTATTTTTTTTTTCTAGATTTCACGCTTAGAAACATGTTTTCGGGTCACCTCAAAATAACTACACAACTGTTATTTTTTTTTTAGACTGGTGTCACGTAAAATGTACCAACTAGAATCGTAAAACAAAATAGAGAAGTACGCACTGCACTTTATTTCGCACTTTCCGTAAAATAATTAGGGTCGCCGCTTATATTAGAGTCCCATTGGAAAAGGCCAACGATCAAAATACTGTAAACTATATTCTCGCGCCGCGTATAAAGGCGATACTGTTGTCGACACATGAGCCAGTCTAGCTTGTATGGCCTGCCTATCTTCGTACCATTAGCGCTTGGTGTACAGGACTCGTAACACTTTATTCAAAGGTGAAGCGAGGTAGTGTTCTAAAGGAAACGGTATCAGATCGACTACGCAAGTGTCTTAAATGTGCCTGTCAAACGCAGCAAATAGAATATTTTTGCTGGGACCGTTAACGTGTTGTTTCCACAATTCTTGCCACGCCTCTCGCACGCTACTTGCTAGACAACCCCGGTCAGTCTTATGGTGCCATAGACAGCAAAAGGTTTACAACTGAAATCATATCTAGGTCTTCCGTAGTTAAGCCATAGTCAGACCCTAACTGTAGGATTTGAATTTTGGTGATTTATACTTTTCGCAAAAGGTGCAACGTATTTTACCAATTGCTTGCCGAAAATATGGTTTAGTAAAAATTGAGACAAACAAATGAATAGGGAATTTGCAAAAGGGACCAAGTCAACTTTTTGAACAAATTCAGGTTATAAGAGATTTCGACTCTCCAAAGTTTTCTCTTGGCTGTCAGCAACAAAAGAAGCCGTGTCTCTACTAGAAATAATGTGCTAATAGCGCATTATATTGTTTGTGACTTACACGACATTAGTAGAATAATCAAATTCCATGTGGTTTAGTAGTTTTTCACTAGCATATACTTAGGTCCCAATAATCACACCAAATACATTACGCTTTCACTGATAGTGCAATACGTAACATTGCTTTATGGGTATAAAGTACTGGGTGGTTTTTTTTTTTTTTGCAAAATATGTTTCCATGTATCATATTATTAGATTTTCACTAGAATACACCAACATTGCACTAATAGGTACTCAAGACATTATGTTTTTCGTGCCGTTGTTAGAAAGAACGCTACTTATTTTTTAAAAGGTACCAAGTCCAATAATATTACTAATTTCTAAAAACATAAAAGATAAAATCGTGCCTATGTCAGTTATGTTTCATATTATTCCGCACACACTATACTTTCAAATTATCCATTATTGATAACCAGTTTTACTTCCAGATCCACTAAGTTTTTTGTTGTTTCCCAGCAACCTACTCACTTTGACTTGGCCCCTTTCGCAAATTCCTGGTTCAAATACATTTTAATGTGTGAAACCTTTTAACCTACAAAACAGCTACAGTGTCTAAAGTTTTATTTTATCTCATCCTTTGTATATAGAATCAAAATGTTTTGAATCCAGTGTACAAAATTGTTATTTGCACTTAAAACTTCCTCAATGTAATTATTAATTAACGTGTTGGAGTGATCCAATAATTATGAATAGCTGGAATCTTTGTAGCCCTATTCGAGTGAATGAGTATTTTATCTGTGATGTATTTTTCTTTTCAGTGTTTTAGTTTCTTTGTAATTAGGGTTTAGCTAATTTTTAAGTTCACATGATAAAACCTCTAATTTCATTTAAATTAAAAAAATTGTTAAACAAAAATTCTACTTGTTATTAGTTGTAAGCACATAATATTTAATTATATTCAAAAGTGTATGTAATTTAAGTGGTTAAGTGTAAGAAAAGCTAAAATGCCTTAACTTCGCCACATTATTAATAAAGACGTTATATTATATATATTATTATTATTACCTTACTGTAGCAGGAATACTGAGTAGTAAGTAAAAAGGGTTTTAAAAACTTACATTGGTTAAAGAAAAAAAAGTATTTCTGGTCATACATTTTTTTACGTAAAACATTTTATTGTCATTATGATAAAACGTAACCTATAGCTCGGTTGATTAACGTACAGGTTCAAGTCCAGAACAGATCGAAAAAAAAAAAAAAAATTTTTAATTGGCATTATATTACGAGCATGAATAATGCTGATAAGCAAAATAAAGTTATTTTTCGAAAATATCTCTCACACATTATACGTGATATCGGAATATTTTGACACGGGTAGCTTAATATTCAACTATTGTGATGAAGTATAGAAGTATTACATTTGGTTTTATCCGCAAATTGCAACATATGCGACCTTCACGAATTTGAAATGTTGCTGTACGCGGAGGGCGAAGGGAAGGTGAGAAAAGTTATTTTTAGATAAGAAAACAAATTTGCTAAATTCTTGTTATTATATTCTGTCAAAGAAATTCATTGAAAAGTTAAATATTTAAAGAACTACACTCCCAAACGTTTATACTTTAATAGAAAATAAAAATTTGTGTTAATGTTTTATCATGTATATTTGCATTACGGGTAAATGTAAAGAAAATACTCAACCAAATATATATATGTGCGTGTGTGTGAAAACTTTACATAACTTTAGTCTACAATTAACGAAACAAATACATATTTGGCTTTGAAAGATTCAGCTGCACATTTTGCACGTTGTACATATCTACATTCACCTGTATGAGTTAAGTGCTTTGCGCGAAGGCAGCTCTATCCTTTGGATTTTCAAGAAAATATTAGTTCCTACAAACCTCAGGCAATACACTACACTCTTTCAACTGTCAGTCGAACTAAACATCCAGAGTTCTGAAATCCTTCAACAGGGTGCGCTATTACTGTTAGCTTTGTTGCAGTTGAAAAACGTGTCTCAGACTTTTCGGCAAAATGACTTTCTGCAAAATGACTTTTCTGATGAATTATTTTCGGCGAAACGATTTTCGGGAGAATGATTTTCGGGAAAACGATTTGACTGCAGAATAGAGCGCTGAAAACACAATTCGGGAAAACAGTTTTCGGGTAAATGGCGCGCTCCCGTATTTATACATTTTTCAGAAAAACATTTTATTTCCAGTTTTTCATTCTTAAAGGATTCTAACAGTTCATACTTGCAGTTATTCTTCAATCGTTTTATTTTCAACAAAAATTTTTTATTCATGTCTGGATACACCAATACTATTGCCGTAATATTACCGAAAGATCTAGACGTACAGTACGTGGCAAACAGAAAATTATTTCTGATAAATTCATCAAATATATTTTCTAGTGTTGTTATATTACAGACATTGTAACATTTCAACAAAATTATGTTATGATATAATGTATATAGTTTAAAGTTTAAATCATATAAATTTGTATGGCAAATATTTAAAAGAATGACTTTAATCTGACTGTTGCTACAACCCACGGATGTTTTTACATGTTTCACATTCAAAGCTTTTTGTTGACATGGTTCCATGTAATTTGTGTTTAAGAAATTTGCAGATTTATTCCAGGCGACATCTGTTCGCATAAAAGCAGTTCTAATCATTTGCAAATCCTGTTCGTCGAAATTTTTTATTCTTTTTAATATAGATTCTGGTAAATTATCGTAGTTTGAGCATATTTCCCGCCCTAGGGGAAGCCACTGTACCTTGTTTTGCAAACCTAAACGTATTTTTTCTAAGTTTTCAGGGGGAACCCGGCCTTCCAAGTCTTTCATTACGACATGTTCTATTTTTTCTGGACTTTGGTCCTCTTTCAAAGACAAATACAGTACTTTTAAATAACTACAGGCCTCTATTTTTGAAAGACCCTTGTGTAGAAAAACAGCTCTAATTCCCTAAAGGTTTTACATAATTTGTACTCTGATATATTTTTCGGATATTCTGTAAGCATGCCGTCCAGTAAGAAAGCCATGTCGTAAGCGTATTCGAGGTAAATTGATTTTTCGAACGAGTTTAAGTACTGTACGTTATAAATAGAATAAATAATCACGTGTGGTATAATTCTATGTCTTTCTATAATATTTCTCGCAAGACTAAAACATATATTCTCGTGTAGTATTACTTGTACGTTAGTTTTTACGGGAAATGTATACTGTAAACTATTTATAGGAGGAAGTCTAATGCAAAGTACTAACTTACTCTGATACACCAGTAAGTTCAACATACTCTTTGTACTCAAATTTATGAAATGTATCTTACACGTTCAAATACTTTTATTTGTCAGCTATAACTTGTTTACAGACTAAAATTGAATTTGCAGTTACAGTATTTTAAATCTTTGTTTGTGAAACAAAAGAGCTTTGTTGTCTAAATCTACGAAAAATTCTATTATTATACACGTATTTACTAACTGTCCTATTAAAGGATGTTTTACAAATGTGTGCTTGTTGTCTATAAAAAAAATTATTCAGATTTATTTGGAATGGAAATATCGACCACTGCGGAAATTTTTCAGTGAAGTAGTAATCGTCTGACGTCTTGAATAGTTCTAAAAAGAGTCTGCTAGATACCTTAGACGGGATGTTGAAACAATGGGTAAAATTTTTAATTTTACTAAGTACTTTCCTCTTAATAAATTTTTTATAAATCATTTTTTTCATATATATCTAACAGTGACAGTTTAAGGTCAAGCGTATTTTTAAGTTTATGTTTTATTATGAAGGCATCCTTTATTTCCGTACTTACATAAAAACCTAAAAACCCATCTATGATATTGCTCATTTTCTTCATTACCTTTTCTATGTCGGCAGGATTGTTGAAATATGAGTTTATATATAAATCTTTGCCATTTACACAAGTCAGCATTGGCAGTTTCGAAGAATGTGTCCATAAGACATGATTTTTTATGTTACGCATGAATTTTACTGCAGTGATTATATCAATGTATTTTAAAATTACTTTTGATGATTGTTTGTATACTACTGCCAACATATCAATAAAAATTTTGTAGTCATTGTTTAATAGCTCAATGTAACCAAAAATGTACTGTAGGATAGGCAAATCG
The DNA here is from genome assembly GCA_003012365.1 of Medauroidea extradentata. Lineage (NCBI taxonomy): Eukaryota > Metazoa > Arthropoda > Insecta > Phasmatodea > Phasmatidae > Medauroidea > Medauroidea extradentata. Next base: position 13,617 of record PNEQ01126253.1, read on the forward strand.
TGCTTGCTAGTTTTTGCCCCCCGAATTGAAAAGGGTAGGTATAAATATTTAGGCTGAAGTGTAACCAGTTCCCTCTCCCCGTCAATTTTAGGAGCAAAATATAAAGGTGGAAATTTGGCCTTTTTATCATTCCTAAAGGGTCGCTGTAACTTAAGTTGTTCTGTTGCCAAGAGTAATTCAGCCAACGATTTATATGCGGGCTTGTTATATTTATCGTAAATATCTAATAAAATTTTCACAAGTTTACTGTTATCCAAAATATCGTAAAACTGGTGAGGATCGTATTTAGATACTTCGTATTCCAGTACTAAGCGATAATATGTTCCAACATAGTTTACTACTTTTTCAAAAGATACTCTCAAGTAATTATCGACGTAAAAATACAAACGTTCTATGCTTGTAGTTTTCAGAGCACTGAAACATTCTTCAGACGAGAAGAAAATATCACTATAATTAGAAAATTGTATTAATGACATTTCTTCCCATGACATTTCTATTTCGCATTCATGAGAATAAACCACTGGAATTAATTTCAGTGGTTTACTGATCCAAAACAATTCCTTCCTTGGTTCAATGCCAATTTTTAGTTGATATTTGTTAGACTGGTTTTCTTGTAATAGTCGCACATGTAATGGTTTGCTGTCAGCCAAATTATGTTTTTGTTTAAGATGTGTCGTAAGAATTTTATTACATTTATAAATAACTTTAATTGCAGTTTTAAAAGAAATATTAATTTCATGTTTTAGATGATCCATTATAATATTTTTTGTATGTAAGTTACAAATGTCTTGGACAAGCGAAAATTCTTTTTCGTGAGCCATATCAGTTAGTCCAACCGTTCGTTGTTTATATATATTTCTTGTTCAAATGGCAAAAATTTATATAAATTTATACATTCTTCAGAATTATCAATAGTATCTGTGAAATCAGTTTTAGTTACATCTGAATAATTATGTTCAACTGTTTCATTTGTAATTACTAGGGACCCCTGTTTTTCGCGAAAAGAATTTTGCCCCACTTTGTTTCAGAGACGTACGTACACATCTGCAATATGGCTTCGTGGTTATTGGATGCGTGTCTATGTGAAGAGCCGTATATCATTTGACTGAGCCAATTAAGATACCGGTCCTGCAAAACACACGTCTATGATTTGCCGATAGAATCCCAAGGCTCGTAGGAGAAAAAATATCCAATCACTGACCACGAAGCAGAACTGCAGGTGTGCACGTAACGCAACGAAACAAAGTGAGGCAAAATTCTTTTCGCGAAAAATAGGGGTCCCTAGTAATTACTTCAGGAATATCTGATATTATGTTTACATTTTCATTAAAATTTTCTGTTTTGTGTAGTGAATCAGTTATTTGCCGTGGAAGTTCATTTACAGTTTCATGTGTGTTTACTTCAGGACTGTCTGGTGTTATTATATGTTCGTTAAGTGATTCAGATTTTTTCTGTGTAAATTCATTTACAGTGCCATGTGTACTTCTTCAGGAATATCGGATGTTACTATATTCATATCTCCCTTAACTCTTTCTATGTAAGTATTTAGAATATCTTCACTTTCTATCAAACTATTTTTGCTCATGAAATAAGTACCAAAATAGAACATATTTCCTACAACTAATTTACAAACATCATAAAATATTACAAAAACACACGGAGCTTCTAAATCTACTTCATGTGTAACAAATTGAGCATTTTTTAATTGGTGTAAAATTCTTGGCATTAGTTTAGCATAGTCATAAGTGTTAAAATAATCCAGAACACTTCTCTTTACTTGATGGAGAATAATAACTGCGTCATTGTCCAACATACTATTTACATTGAAGTTCATAAGCAAACGGCTTAAGATCTTTACTATAAAATATAATTGTGACAGTTTATCATGTACATGCTTTAAAATAGGATACAAACTATCTTGTTGATTTATATCTAAAGTTATGTAGATTATTTTAATGTTTTTGAAAGAAAACTGCTTCGTAATATTTCTTCATCATTAGATATTTTTAAAATCTTTTTATATATATCATATTTTAAAGAAACATTTTTTAAATATCGTCTTCTGTTTTTTCAAGTATGTGTTCTATTGTAGTTATCATCTCACACATGTTTTAAGCTTAAATAAAAAAAATAAAACACGAAAAATATTGTTTATCAGTATAAAAAATGAAAAATAGGTTATTTATATAAAAAGTAAAACATGAATAACATTTATTTGTATTTTATTTGATTATTCAGTAGGATAAAACCCAAAAGACATAAAATAAACATTAACAAAACCAAATTGTATTAATAAAAATATACAAGTTCTTATCATAATAAATACACAAATTGTAACAAATCATGAAGTACATATTACATTGATTACATTAAATTACAATATTTATGTATTTTTTAATTATGATACTTTATAGTAAGTAACCAGCATTGGCGTTAAGATCTTACGTTTGTAAATTCATTTTTCCATTATACACAAAATAATAGCAGTACAGTATTTTTTATACTTGCTCTTTTTTGCATAACATAGTAAAAACAACAATTGTAGCATAGTATTTCTGGTAGTTCTTTTATTATCAATAATACTATTGTTTATAGTACAATATTTTATATAAAATATTTCATGATACATAAAAAATAAACAATACAATATTTCTACAACATATTTTCATGATGCATTTAAAAGACAACATATTGGGAGTATTTTTACAATTTTTTTCTAACACATCTAGTTTGTAGTTAATCGGAGTCATGGGCTCTTTCATAAACAAGCATATGACAAAGGGATCATTTCTGCATATTTTTAAATCTCTTTTAAGTGCTCTTATGTATATTCCTGTCCCTGTACATGATTTTTCATCAGTTTGATTAGTGTTTACCACCACTTCCGAAACAACTTCTTTCTGTAGATCAGGATGAGCGGTCAAAAATACTAATCTTTGTTTCGGAGTCTTGATTGACCAACCAATATCTACCCAATACAGCTCATACAGATTTAAACATAAATCAATTGGACTAAAAAGTCAAAGTTCACTGCTACTGATTAGAACTGGCGTCACGGCGTTATTTGTAGTTTGTTTCAGCTTAAATAATTCTGGTAAGTTTGAAGTAACAACTGTTTTGTATACCTTCACAGTTTTCAAAATATGGCAAACTAAAAAATCCATTTCTTTTTTAAGTGTGAAAGAAGTACTACCTTGCATGTATAAATGTACTTTAAATCCACCCTTGTTTGTGGTTCTGTAAGTTTTCTCACCATTGGTGTGTACCTGAAAGCAAAGAACGCAAATATTGTCCCGACTGCAGTCATCTCCTTTAAAAATTAACGAGTTCATAGAAACGTGGCGTTCCTTTACTTCGGGATGCAGCGACAGTATCCCTACATATTCTTTAGGCATAACAATCTTTCATCTAATATTAATTGAAATTATCCTCTGCGGATGTAATTAAGTCTCTCGGAGTACTAAATACCAGATCACACCAAGTCTCTGGTTTAGGCGGTATAGCCGTTATTCTAGTTTTAAGGAGAAGACAGTTCATCGTGAATACTCTGATTTATACACAATCCTGTTTACAACTGAATTTTTCTTTCCAAATAAACGATTTATGTACTAAAATTGTTACCTTCCCCCCCCCCTATTATTCTTTGTCAAACACACTTCCATATATGGATAGTTCTGCTCCACTTTTTCAAATATATAAAAGAGAAATTATTGAGAAACAAATCAGTTGAAAATGTGCGATCTTAGTATAAGATAAGACGAAAAATTTTATAAAATTAAATGGTTAGTCGCTAATTACAATCATGTCATATTTTATCATGTATCTGAAAGTATCATAGGAAATGTTTATGACAATTATTAAATTTTTGAATCTCTCTACTCAATAATATATGTCTGTAATAAAAAAATTCCTATTTAAACTCGTCCGTGTTGTTTTTGTGATGTTAGTGATTCTGGCCACATAATTGAAGAACATTTTAAGCGTATTTATTTAACTGAAGACATTCTATTTTCGTGGCAAAATGATAAACTCTGTATTACTTTTAATAAAAATGGTGAAATTTATAGAAATATAGATTATTTATGTAATAAATTCAAAACATTAAAAACTAAAATGTTTACAAAATTAAGTTATCTAAAAAATAATTCCTACATACAATATTAACATTTATATATGATACATGGCAGAAGAGATTCTCAACTCATGATCCATGAACCTAACAGACCCACATTAGTACAAAAACAACAGATTTTAAATAGTTTTCCGAAACTGTGTATCATATTTTTACCAGCAAGTTCCGACTTAGGTACTTTGACCAAAAAAAATCAGGGAGTGAGTGATGTACACACAGACAATCACAGGAGGGCTACAAGGTGCTGAATCCTTACGGATACAGTCAACTGCTGGTCAATAACAGCAGTTCGTAAGTAGCAAAAAGTGAAAGATATTATGCTCACCCAAACAATCAAAATAAATTGGTGCTTTATCTAGTACAACATCCTACTGTTCTACCAATAGATAAAGCACTTAGTTCGTAAGTAGCAAAAAGTGAAAGATATGATGCTCACCCAAACAATCGAAATAAATTGGTGCTTTATCTAGTACAACATCCTACTGTTCTACCAATAGATAAAGCACTTAGTTCGTAAGTAGCAAAAAGTGAAAGA
>PNEQ01126254.1:0-18202 GCA_003012365.1 Medauroidea extradentata
GTCAGTCGTTAAATAACTCGTGAACCAACTGTACGGACGTGTCGTCCGCTAACCATAATTAAAGTAATAAACATATAGCGTCGTAGATTGTGTTTGTAACGTCTGTATATTTTAGATATTTGTTAATAAAACTCTCTCATTAAGTGATGGAGTGGTAAATTTATATGTACACGACAGATAACAAAGATCTATTTCTTATTCAAGATTACAGTGCATGGCGGTCTGCAGCCAATGAACATGTTTGTTTATAATTTGCTTTGTTTATTCTAAAACTCAACTAAGAGTGAACGGAGAATAATTGGCAGTATTTTAAAGGATGGGTCCGATCACCAAATTGCATAAAGGCCACTGTGAATATTATGTAATTTTTATAGAGATAATTTAATTAAATTATGAATATTTGCCACTGTGTACCTTAAAAAAGTTACTGCCAACCTAACAGCCAGCCTTTCTTTAGATTGTATTAATATACAGACGTTTGTGTAAGTGGGTGTAGGCCGATTCGTGTTCCAAAATTTCCATCTGTCACAAACATGATAATTTAGTCAAATATAACCTTGAAATTTAGGGCAATGAGAATTTATAAACATCAGGGATTAACGTGAACATAATTTTAGTTCTTTTGGAAATTGTTTCGAAAATCAGGTTGAAAATGACGCTTCTCTCAGCTTAGCATCTGCAGTTTTGCTGCGCCATTGCCATAAAACAGATGCAAAACTTAGCTGGCATTTGGGATAATTCCTCGGCGTGACATTCTCAAAGTTCTCGTTGAATGGTGGGCCTCAGGCACATCTAGGACCACGATGTACATCTCGGCATAGGCTTCATCGAGAACGCACTCGCAGGACTATCTTGCGGGACTCAATCACCGAAAATAAGGCCTCCTTCTGTCTTCCATGCCGACTCAAAAATAGCCACGCTATCTTGTAGTTTTCAACCTAAGCCACCAAGAACTCGTTATTGTTAAAAAATTGTACTTTCACATCAGCGAATCAATAATAGGTTGTACTTGAAGCGGCGCACGAGGCGCTGTTGCTATGGTGACGGGAAAACAAACTGCCAAAGTAAAATAAACATATGGCCATGTGTGCTAGGTCTGGCTATAGTACAAATAACATTAATGCGGAAATATTCACTTATACGAAGATAAATACTGGTAATGTTTGCAGGTCAGAATCAACAAATAGAAATAACATACTCTGACTGGCAATGATATAGTTTAACAAGATAATAAATATTAAGTGGTGCTTAAACATGTAAATACATTTAAATCAATTGCAGTAGATGGTATTATAAATATCATGTACCTTCAAATAAAGTGTTGCATGTTACATTACCTTATCTGGTTTGTACTGCAAGTTTTGATCTGTTATTCAAAAGCTAGCATACATTAACCAAGTCTTTTCCACAGTCAGTATGATATTTGATGTGAAAAATTCATAATGTTCAAATAGCTATCATTTATTGCCTGTTCAACTCAATATTTATCGTTTTTGAAAACAGTGATAGTGTTTTAAAAATAATAAGAGCAGTTAACATGAAACTGGTATTTGGCATGGTAATTTATTTTCATACCTTCCACTAGTGTACAGCATTATGTTTTTACCTTTGAAATTTCGTACAAAATGTTGATAATATTATATATTTTTAATAATAACAGTGGTGCTTTAAGGCAATCAAAACTTTCACACATAGGCACACTGGGGGAAAACTGCTTCTTAAATGAAGGCGGTGATTGATACACATTAGGTGCTTACAGAAACATACTGGGTCGGTAGTGCTTGTAATGTGACTGGATCTACTCAATCGTTGGATGCTTAGTGAGCGGTAGTAAATCTGAAGAGTAAGTTACTTGGCTGCCTTTTTAAAAAATTTTGCAAAATCTGGAGAAGCAGTAGTTGCAGTCGCCGATCTGGCAGACCTATGTTGTTGGACCAGGTTAAAATAGTGAAGAATATCCTTTTGTGCGGGTATAATATACGTATGTAGCATTAAGATTATGTACTAGTAATAATTTATTCCAAAGCTGAGCTACGTACTCTGGTAACATCTGTACTTGATAAACTGCTCCGGACTTCTTGTTCAACAAAAATACTACAATCCGCCATAGTATTTTCCGTGAACATGAATTCAAACTGCCTTACAAAATATTTTTTCTATTATGTACACATGCGAGAGTCTGTTTGTTTACTTTTATGTGCGCTTTCCTTTGTATCATCTGCTGGCTGCTATCTACCCTGCTCCTGAGCAAGGTAGATCTATAGGATCCGGCGCGGAATCGAGTTAAACATTTTGAGATCTTGAGGGCTGGAAAATTTTTTCGCATGACGTTTCCGACAGATTTACTCGCTATTGAGTGGATCCGAAGTAGTTTCCATAAGCGCCTTTTGAATCAAACTTGTGAGTTTGTATCGACGTTTCGGCTTTCCTTGTCATCCTGCATCAAGGTTATATAATGATACGTCCATAGTCCATCGCACCTCGCAATGAGAGATTTTGCATTTCTTCTGTCGTCTCTAATTAACAAAATTGCAGCTCGTAATTACGTAAAACAACATGGAGAGTCTTTTGGAATCTAACATAATTTTCATCTTTCTTGGTTAATTTGAGCTATAACTTGAAATAGCGTGTCAACTATATTTTTTATTTATTTATGTATTTATTTATATATTCAGGTTGTAGCACAGTTGTACATACATTGCATCAGTCATTTGACCCTATTGAGCATAGCTCTGGTTAGGGGCTATTACAATAGACTGATTGATGGCAGCTATCTGATTAAGCTGAATAGTAAACGACATGGCATTGACAATATACAGTACTGAACACTCATGTCGACAACAGTAACACATTAACACTAACACTGCATAAGTAACTGTTTCTACCATACATTTACTGCTTCAGCTATCCTACACATTAGTTCTTGTTTTACATGTTTTTGAATACCTTAGAATTGGGTAGATTTTGAACCCAAGGGGGTTATGCGTTCAATAGTTGGTGTCCATAAAAGAATGGTAGCTATCTACCATATTCTCTCTGTACTATATGCAGACATTTGTCTTTAGCTTGCTTAGTGTTATGTTCTTTATGGTGTCCAGATGTTTGGGTTGAGTTGTTGCTGAAAGTATAGACAAGTAGGTTAAGCTCTTGGAGTTTAGACAGAGAGAGCTACTGTGAAGTTAAGTAACGTTTCTGCGAAATCTTCGTGTTCCGACCAGCTGTGTCTCAGCCTGAAGACGGTGATAGATCGCAATCACCAAAACATTGCAGTTTTTGTTGGTTTTTAACTTGTGTTGTGTTATCTATTGTCTTGTGTTTGTTGTCCACTGTTCACTGCTTTTCGTCTATTTCCATCTTGTTTCATATTGGGAATCTGGTTCTATATTTGTGTCTGTCTTTTGTATATATCTTTTGTGTCTGGGTGTTGTGTCAGTATTCTACTGAATTCCATTTCTAGAATTCTTTGTTGTCTAATATAACTTTTATTAAAAAAAGGACAGAACTTGTCTGATTTTGTTTTTTTTTTTGTGCATTTTATGTTTTTTTTTTCTTGTTCGTTTTCGTACTTTGTCATTCAACACAGGTTTGATAAGCTAAACATGAGCAATGGCGTATGTCCACAATCCAATAAAATTTCATTGTAAACTCCCATTGCAACAAACATTTAAAAATGACTCAGAGTCAAAGTAGAGGTAACTCACTCAGCAAAAAAATTTTGTTACTTTAGCACAGGACACACTTATGCAGTGGTACTAAACGAAGCAATTTTTTTTTCTTTACAGCATAGGAAACACTTTAACTGAGTACAGTTAGAGTGCTGCCTTGACTGTATGCCTTTTATGGACCACAGCTCGCAGCGTCCACGTTCTTTCCAAATTTTGGGTCAGTGAACGCCCCTGTTGCCTCATCGCACATCTGCACACACTGTGGGTGACTTTCCGCGCTGTTTGGTTACACCACCAGCATTTGGAGAGCCCAATTTTCTCCTCATGCCAAATGTTCTATTTGTAGGCAGTAGCATCTTGCAGGACATCAGACCCTGAGCCACATCTTGCCTGAAGTGCAGCAGCGACATTATTTCTTGTGCCACCAAATTGAACACGATATGAAAGTTCACGAAAGCAATATCAAGCATCTCCCGAAATAACTGATGCCGCCACTTCTTTGAGCTCCTGTTGACAACATATGTTACTCTTGAGTCTGTTTACATGGTCAATGCCACCCATAAATCTGTTGTAGTTGTCAACAACTTGAGGGCACGCAAAACATTACATTTTACACCTTCTTTTCCTTTTCTTTGCACGTGTGTTGCATCAATGCCATGGAAATTAGATGCCAGATGTACAGACTTGTTGTCTTTCCACTGTAGACACCCAAGCCAGTCTGGGAGAATCTGTAGTCCCAATCACCTCTTTACATCTCTTGCAACTCTGGAAAACCTTTCCATTGAGTTCTCAAGTAAGAATTCTGTCTTCTTTCAGTCTGTCCAAAAGATGCAGTGAAGTGAAATAATTATTGAATACTACAATTCTGTCTTTTAGCTTTTCGTTTTTCGAAAGTGTGAGCACCACTCTCTCCTCCAAGTGGAACACTTCAAATTCGTGCTCCGTGTCCTCATTTTTCTCTTGAGACAAAGATAATTTTTTTAAGAAACCTCTTTGAGTGGCCAAACATCACAGTTTATATCCTCTCTTTATGGGCTTCATGGGATTGTACTGCTTCATGCTGTTTCTTCCTTTGAAGAGGATCACTGATTCACCCACACTCAAGAGCCCTAGTTCCCTCATACACTTTATCAAATTTTTTTCAGCTTCTTTACCATGGAATTTATTTTCCGTGTTTTGTCTTTGTTTCCTTCTGTCAGACTAGCATTGTCGTTGACGTGAAGGTTGCTCAATTATTTCGTCGAAACGATTTCGACTAATTGTCTCATGAACAATTGGTACCCAGTAGATAGGAATGGCACTCCAATAATTTCTCCAATTTGGTAACCCTTTCATTTTCAAGTAAACGAAACTCTTAGAAAAAATTATTGAAGGCTGAAGTATAGTTACAAATGTACTTAAAAATGTACTCCTGTAAATAATTTTAATTATTGCATTAGTGAACTCTGATCTTACTGATATTGCCAAATGGCAACATTAGGCAGAAAATGAGTTAAATAATTCGTTTCATTAGGAGTCCACCAAAAGAGGCGCTAGAATGTATTAAAACATATTTTTACTAACTTTACACCACACCACATACAGAAATTAAAAAAATGACAACAGATAACGCCAGATTTAAACATGTTGCCAAACGGCAACATGGGAAGAAAATATATTCAATAGTCCATTTTGGTTTTTGATTTTGGTTGAAAACAAGGTCAAGTTGCTGAGTTCAAAATACTTTGACTAAATGTACATAACACTGGATAAAAAAAAATTTACAAAAATAACATAACAGTACAATAATACCTACTGACACTAGAGAGCAAATTACAAAACTAATAATTCTTGCTAAGGTAAACGAAATAACTGCTTGAATTCAACAAACAGGCCCAACACTAGGCTTGTAATACATAACAAGTAAAATACATAGTTACAAAAAATAGAAAAACTCAGTCTACAAATTATAACGTACCCAACTGTCAACACAGGAGTGATAATCACAAGACTTCTCATTGTGGATAAATAATCGTAATAACTGATTGACTTCAACAAACATAGGCATACACTAGATTTGCACAACATAACATTGAAAAAAATGAACACATTTACAAATAATACAAAAACTCACATATGTCTAATAAAGCCTGATAACAAGAGATAAAATCACAGAACTGCTCATTCTGGTTAATGCACTTTGGTCCCATTTTCGCTCACTTCGTAATCATCAGTTCTGAAACAAATGGAAAATAATATAAATGAAAAATACCAACAAAAAACATTCAAAACAAAAATAAACAAAACAAAATGAAAATCTATAAAACAAAATAAAAACATACAAAACAAAATTAAACAAAACAAAAACGAACAATAAAGACAAACCTTCCTTTAATTTTCAGGAAATTTTCTCTTTGTTAACAAATCTCAATTTAAAAAAATTATTTATAAATTTACATGAAAGTATCAGATTTTATGAAATTTGCGCAAGGATAAAAAAATTATATTTTTTACTTGCTTTCATGTAAAATTTTTTTTTCAAGATCAGTAAAAACTTAACGAGGTTATAGTGCTTTTCTTATTTTATGCCACCATCTTGGAAAATGGCATCCAGCATTGAATGTCAGTGTGTCTCCTGATATTATTTCATTCTTCCTGCTCTGAAGGACATGTCTACCAAGCGGCACCTTCTTATCATGATTTGCAGTTAATTTTGGCAAACTTCAACTATTAAACAATATTTGATTTAAGGAATTAGGCTGGGGTATGAAATTTGGCCTATTGCGTGGAATGACCTATTAGTAACATTACCTACTGGAAATGTCAAGTAAGCTGTCTTGAAAGTCCAGGTAAATTTTTTATTAGGAACATAAAATTGTGGCTCATATTAGCTCTATTTATCTGCAATATTACTTTTTTGCACAACTATAATAAATGGTTCTAAGAATTAGTTATCAAGAACTCTCATTATATTTTTTAAGTTAGTTGACCAAACAAATATCAATTCTTCGTAAAGTTTACCGAGACAATTATATTAGTACCATCGAAAAATTAAGAGTCAAGTTATCAATTTGCAATAGATTATAACAAATATATTATTAATTGTGGCAATATATTTGATTGCTTTAACCTGTCACACAAAAATTAACTCACGTTACACACATTAATTTGAAAATTACTAAAACATAATATAATAACAAAATTCTTCAAACATTTCTTTAGAGTAGTGGTGCTTATACGTAGGAGAATATGTGATGTTATTGTCTTTGTATGGATACCAATCACACAGTTACTAAAAATTAACATTTTAAGTAACTCATGTTAACATTGTTTAGGTTACTTAATAAAACAAGGTAACATTTATTGTATTGTATTTATTGATCATTCTTCGAGCAATATACAGTTTTGCTACAGAGTTCGTCATTTTAAATATATAATTTAGTTACTGTATTTTATCGCGTATAAGTCACCCATTTTATTTTGAAAATGTTCTTAAAAACAAGGGGTGCAACCTATAAGTGGAAGAAGAAGAAGAAGAAGAAGAAGAAGAAGAAAAAGAAAAAAGGATGGAAAAAAAATAAAATTCTCTTTATATTAATTTACTTGTGAACTTAACTGTCTACAAATCATGGAAATACTATAATTATTTAAATAGAGTCATTAAAAAAAATATATATATATTTATATGGCTTTCTTCGCCTAATACTGGGTACAAGTGCTTCAGCAAGAAAATTGCTTGTATGAATATACGTAAATTACGTGGGTCACTTGTTTAGTCATCATTTAAAAACAACACTAAGGGGGATCAATTACTTACCCGATACCATAGTTAATCGTCATCGCTGTCGTCTGAAGACTCGGAATCGACATTTTCGCCATGACCATCACTGGAAAGATCGCTGTCGCTTTGCCGCCATACGTCGTCATCTTCCGTGCCGTCGAGCAAGTTTGAGATACCAGTCTTCTTGAAACTTTTCACAAGAAGTTCGTCCAAGATACGCGAACAACTCATTGCCACCCATTCACAGATTTGTTCTTGTGAAGGCTGCTTCACTCGCCCTGTTGGAGTGTGCTCACGCTCCCCACTAGCCATCCATTCCCCATACAGACGGTGCAAAGTGTCTTGGACGTGTGTATTAACAAGCCATTCAAACGGCTGAAGGACAGACGTGAGACCACCTGGGATAGTAACCAATTCAGTTTTCCCCTCGTTCAGTAGCTTCTTGATGGGTTCCAAGTGACCTCGGAAACTGTCCAGCGCTAACTTGGCTGGCTGCTTAAGCATTGCTCCAGGCCTGTTATTCCATACACTTACACTTTTCACCCAGTCTTTCATCAACTCTTCATCCATCCAACCTTTATTCTAAACGTGCACGTGAACACCACGAGGAAACTTGCCTTTTGGAAGAGTTTTCCTTTAAAAAATCACATATGGCTGCAATTTTCGTCCATCCGCAGTAATTGCCAACATCACTGCGCACCTTAATTTTTCGTTGCCGGTTGTCTTTACAAGTACACTTGATACACATTTTCCCGATACTGTACAGCTCTAGGCATGTCAAAAAACACTGATGTTTGATCGGCGTTGCCGATCTGAGAAAACAAATATGTAGTAGATTTTCTCTTTTTTGTCACATATTTGTGGAAGTTCTTTTCACTGTAGTCGGCGGGTAATCTTTGACACAAGGATGTCTTCCTTCGCATTGCCAAATTATTCCGTCTCATAAAACGGACGACCCAACCAACGGATGCTTTGAAGCAACTGTTATCAATATTATTTTGTCGCGCAATTTCCCATGCTGTCGTTTGCAACATCTCATATGAAATTGCACACCCGGCATTGCGCGTGTCACGTACGTGCTCAAGCACTCCATTGTCAATCTCCGAAAACTTGCCATGCTTTGCACCTCGAAATGCCTTCCTCTTCATGTTTGTATTTCCAAGCTCCAACTTTTGTTTCCTCCAGCCCCGCACCAACTTTTCATTCACGTCGTATTCTCGGCACGCTGCTCGATTTCCATGCTGCTCCGCGAACGAAATCACTTTAAGTGTAAAACCTGCTGTGAACGTGCTTCGCCGACCCATCTCGCAATTGTACTGCGCCAGTGCACGACACAACCCAACTGCGTGGAGTATTGTCAGACTTGGCAACACTGTAGACCTGTGGCAAAGCTTGGCATCACCGCTTGCTTGCAAGGTCACAGCCTGTCTCACAGCAATGTGCCGGGTTGCAGGTGCTTATCTCGCGCGAACCTGGACAAGTACAGCAGCTGTTTAGCCGCCGCCACTGCGCCGCCCGGTCTTTTATTCTGTTAAATGTGGTCAAAAATGGAAGTGCGACCTATAAGTGATAAATATATGTATTTTTTTTAGCACCATGTCTAAATTAGGGTGTGACTTATATGCGTGTGCAACCTATTTGCGATAAAATACGGTACAAATTAGAAAACATATGTAATGCACACACACAAAAAAAATAATAAAAAATAGAAATACAAAAACATATTCGCAAAAAGGGTAACAAGATCACAAGTTCATTTACATATCAATTACATAAGATATTAAGTGGATTACATAGCCAATTACAGAAATGTAAAACAAGATTTCAAAATATAGTTTTGCATTTTTTTAGTGTAGTGAATATTGATCTATGGAATATGTTGATAATGCTTTTATAAATGTTCATTGGATTATATTTGAACGTTAAGACCAGCTCCGAATGTTTTATTTTATTTTCATCCACCTGACCATAATTTGCATTTGGTATTGAACATGTCAAAAGGTAGAATAGCAGTTTTTCAGAATATATAAAACTAACGAAATATATATTTCTAGACTAAAACAATAGTATATTAACAACTTTACAAAGTGGAGGGAAAGATGACCTATATACAATACTTAACACTTACACATAGCTAGAAATAACTTATACAAGTAGCAAAAATTTAAAAATCAATAGTGTAAGAAGTATTATCCACACTTTATTTCTAAATTATATTGAGACAAAATATTCTTCAACACTAATAACGTTGCTCAAACAAAAGCTCAAATAATGCTAATCTAAACATATTAAATTCATTAATGCTCTTTATTGTAAAAGGTAGTTGATTATAAAATTTTATACAATAGTTCTGTACTGATTTTACAGTATGCACCTTATTTACTATGTTTATATGTACATCATCTTTAAATGTTATATTGTGGTAATGAATGTGAGTACAGTAAACCCTCGTTTTATCGGACCTCCATTCAGCGGACTTCGGATTTAACGGACAAAATCTGGCGATACAAAATTATTCCACCGTCGGGTCTACTTGTCACACATGCAGCACAAGACCTACCTGGTTATTGTGCTTTGGTAAGTGACATCAGGCGCGCGCGCACAGATAGCAGAGTAAGACTGTAGACAGAGCTATTTTTAATCGCGCATCGGGGTACGTGCCGTGTCCGGTCAAGAATGATTGTCTACCTGAATTTTTTTTTTTACTGAACTGTAAGATCAACAGCGCAAGACCTACCTGGTTATTGTGCTTTGGTGAGCGACATCAGGCGCGCGCACAGATAGCCGCGTAAGATGGTAAGCAGAGCTAATCAATCTCTCATCAGCGTTTTGACATATCCGGACAAGAACGACTGTCGTGTCTACGTGAGTTTTTAACGCAGTTGATGTACGCGATACAGATTATGCGTTTTTTAAAATGAAAAAGTGTCTGCAACAGGACAGAAAAAAAAATACACCTTAGAGTAACTTTGAAGTGAAGCAGAAAATTCGAACTAATATAAAAGACAGAAGGCCGGTGTTTCGGTAGCAAAGTTGTGTGATGATTATGGTGTCAAGAAACAAACCGAGTCGGACATTGGTAAAGCAAAAAACTAGTTAAATAGTTATGTGTTTAAATATGATGAACCAAAAAAAAAGGCACTGTTGGACCCAGGAAACACGTGAAACTTGTTCACGCATCGTCACACGACGAGGCAATATATGTTCAACAACGCTTGTGCAGTGTAAATGTGGGAACTGGGAAGGGTAGAGAGATAAAATCTGCTGCGGACAAAGTAGCGCAACACATGCCTTTCTCACGCTCAGCATTTCCGTCCCTTGCCCTTCAGAAATTCTCAAGGACGGCGGCTAGATTATTATCTCACAGACACGGTATACGATACTGCGTCGCGATGCACACAGCGGTAGTTTAGATGGACATTTTTTATTTGTTATATATTTCGTAAATGAACACTTTACTGTGAAATACAAAGTTGTAGCTCAAGTTCACGTGTCACATGTTACCACGCAACGTAACACGAAACAAAGCTGATAGCAAGCCGCCTCCTGTCCTCCCTCCCCTTCTACTCTTCCCCTGCCCACCGCCCTTGGTTATCTCAATGAGCGGACAAAGGCACGTGCTTATATTTCTACTCTCGCCAGTCAGCACAAACCTTCCCCCTCACCCACTTCCAGCGATTTGACCACAACAAACACGTTGCGTTACTACGCGTATCACATTGCTATAAATCTATCTGCTTGTCTATTTTCTTGTGCCGATTTTGGTACTTCGCGATTTACCGGACATCTGATTTACCGGACCACACCTCCCCCCAAATAGTCCGGTAAAACGAGGATTTACTGTATTTAATTGATAGTTCATGTGAATATTTTTCTTAACAAATAATACAGCCTCATATATATATATATATATATATATATATATATATATATATATATATATATATATATATATATATATATATATATATATATATATATATATATATATATATATATATATATATATATATATAGATATAGATATAGATACGTAGGATTGGAAGTATTTTTAGAGATTTAAATAGTGGTTTGCAGTGAGTTTGAGGATGTTACCGTAGAATTATACGTATTGCCCGTTTTTGCACAATTAAAGATTTGCCTAAGTTTGTCTTGTTTATACCCCAAACAATTATACAATTACTAATTGCAAAGTGTGTATAAGCAAATTAGCACTTTTTAAGCATTGTAGGCTACACTTGTTCGACAGTAGTCTTAATTAGTAACATTTTGAACTTAAATTTTTAATTAATTTCTCTGTATGGTAGATCCAACTACATTTCTCATCGATGAACAGACCTAGGAAGTTAGTTCTCTCCACACTTGTAATACATTTACTATTTAATTTTACATTTACTTTACTTGGTTTTAGCTTTAATAAAAACTGAATTAGATTAGTTTTTTTCCACATTTAGCTGTAGTTGATGTGACGAGAACCAATCATTAACATGTGATAGTGTGCAATTTAATTTAATTTGTAACAAATTTTTATCTTTGCTGCTTATCATAATGTTAGTGTTATCTGCACAGGATACTAGTATACCATCACGTATAAACTTACAAAGATCATTTATGTAAATCAAAAAAAGAATTGGACCCAGTATACTGCCTTGAGGCACACCAATGTTTATGCTTTTTTTTTTTGGAGTTGATAAAAAACTTTCCCGGTAGTTGCAATTTGTAGCCACGTTTTCGACTATTTGTGTTCTATTAGAGAGATAGGATTTGAACCACTGTTTTAACAATTCCTCTAGCACCAAGTGATTCCAGCTTGTCTAGAAGTATATCATGGTTTACAGAATCAAAGGCTTTGGATAAATCAAGAAAGAGTCCTGCAGTACTTCTGTTTTTATCCAGTGCTACATTAATATATTGGGTAAATTCAGCAATTGCAAATTGTGTACTTTTTTCCTTCATAAAACCATGTTGAAATTCATTTAATAGCTTAAATTTATCTAAATAGTTGATAAATTTGGAAAGATTTTTGATATTACATTTAAAATAGAGATATGTCCATAGTTATCAATTTTATTTTTTCCCTCCTCTTTTGTGCAGTGGAATTATTTTTGGAATCTTAAGGTGATCAGGGAATATTCCACAATTAAATTATTTATTAATGAAATATACCTGTGGCATTGTCAGGATTTGAGCATTTAATTTTAGAATTCTAGTTAAGATTCCGGCAATGCCTACTGCGTTAGTATTTTTTTGTTTTGAATACATTTAAATACTGTCTGCTCTGTTACCGGAAATAAAGACATTGAAATAGGACTAGGTACCTCACATGACATTTGGTTAGGCATTGTTGGGTGCTTTATTATTGAGATGTTTAATGCTACAGTCCAAAAGAAGTTATTTATATAATCTGCATTAGCTTTTGGATCTTGGATTGTTTTTTCATTGTTTTTATTTCAATGTTTTGATAATTATTTTTACATTGATTGTTTTCATTTCTTATAACCTGCCACAAAGTTTTACCTTTATTTTGTGATGCATATATTAATTGATCATTTTATTTTTGTTTAGCCAGTTGAATTACCTGTTTATAATTTTTTTTTGTAAGTAGTGAAATAATATTTAAGGGATGGGGATTTGTTCAGTTTACTAGTGTTATACAATGTTTTCATAGTATAGCTCAATATTTTAATACCTTTAGTTATCCAGTGTACCACTAAGTATACACAGTCCTTTATAGTAATACTTCAAAATGAAGAAAATATATTGTTCTTCCATTAGCAATACAAACATTACTACATTGCTATATTTATTTAGACTTTTATTACTTTGAAATTGATGTAATTTACTGCTGGGAACAGAAATGTACACATCTGCCTAAAAACAATGGCTGCCAACAAAAAACAGTTGCTCATAGAGGACTGAAACAGTTCATATTATAAAACTACTGAAATATCATAGTTACCAATAATGGAAACCGAAAATCCCTCAGATATATGTTTTGCCCATTTTTGTCCTTAGTTCCATTGAATGACCCATTTGGTGGCCGCAGTTCAAAAATTTGGATCTTGACACTGACACATTATACTTGGATCTTAGTTTGTGTATACTTACTGTTTTGCCAGTTCCATTACCACTATCTTTAACTGATATGTAATCACACTTTACAGGAGCCTGCCACCTAATGTCCTCACTTTCATAAAATCCAACTACTTTATCTACACTACGTGGTGATAGCTTTGGTTTCAAGGAATGTTCTTTTAGTTGAAATAAATTATTCTGCTTGGTTTCCTTGATAAGTGGACGTACTACAGCTTCTTTCTTGCAATATGGAAGACAAACACGTACCTTAAAAACTGCCTTCCGTAAAGTACTCGAGCATGAATATGACCCCAGTGCTGTAATAGGTAAGTCCCTTGTTTTTTTGTTTTTTCTGCTGCTTTTTTTATTCTCCATTTCTGCACCCTGCTTCTAACCCTCTCCCTTTGCTGCAGTAGAAGTCTTACATCACCGTGACTTCTAGCTCTTTTTTGTCACGATTCTTCTTGTTTCTTTCTTGATCCTTTCTCAAATAACTTTCCCACTACTCTGCGTTTTCTTTCTTCGTGGCTGTACACTTTGCCATTTGAGCCATAATTATTTCTTGGGAGACATCTGTAACATAATAGGCCTATTTACGTTAATTTAATTTTTGGCTATTAAAATATATTGACAAAACATTAAGTAGTTGTATTTTGGGTACAGCTAATTTAGGTTAGCATTCCCTATTGAACAAGCAGAAGTTTAAAGCAGTCTTACAATCTGAGTTTTTAAGTAAATTATAATGTATTGTTGAGCCAATTATTTCACTGGTACAGTAGGTGTACTTCTGAAATTGTTATAAAGGTGGGCCCACAACTAATAGCCATAATTAGATTTTTAAATGTTTGTTGAAATGGGAGTTTACAATTAAATTTTATTGAATCGTGGCATATGTCCACAATCCAATAAAATTTAATAATAGCCATAAATCATTTTCCAAAAATTAATTAATTATTAAATGGATGGCAGTTATCACATAATTCTAGTCATTAAAAGTATTTACTGTACAAACTCAGGTAGGTGAGTACAATACAGGTTAGGTCATGTTATAGCTGTCTTTGTCTTTCAGTTTCCAGGCTAGGAAAGAAAAATAGTAAACTGCAGTGTAACATCAATTTTATTTTTTCAAGAAATATTATCAAAATAGGCCTAAATTAACGAACTATTGAAAACACTAATCCATGGTTTCATTGCTACCCTGAAAATTTTGACGCAAATATAAATAACCGTTTGAATTTTCTACAAACTTAAAAATTATATATATGTATATATATATTTATATACATATATATTTATATACATATATATTTATATACATATATATTTATATACACATATATATTGTAATGTATGTTACACCATACAGTTGTCTTATTTAAATGTTGTTATATTTTAAATAGGACTTAACCTGATTAGATGTTTCCACTGGACTGAAAACTACACTAATTTTTTTTCACCCACCATTTAAGGCATTTAATACACATCAGCATTGGCAGGCTTGCCCACTTCAGCATATTTTGCACACTTTTGACACTGCACAGTTACACACTTCAAGAACATAAAAAATCACTGTAAAATAATGCAAAAAATGCACAAGCTTATTTGATATACAAAATAAGAAGGTTGAATATGAATAATATTTGAACCTCATTAAATTTTTTTATTACTCCAAAATTCCCATGTTATATGGATTAGCTTTATTATATTTCCTTAAAAGCTCTCCATTCCAGGGAAACTAAGGTGTTAATAAACAATGTGTGATTCAACTTGTGTTAGTTATTTCAGAATTAAAAATTGACTACAGTTATGTCAATAAACAAAGACACCCACAGTAGCATACTGAACTGAAGTTGGAGAAACTGATGAGCAGGCATTTTTCATCTCTTGTTGTCTGTGGGATAAACATTTACTGAAATCCACAGCATCTTCAGAAAATAAATAAGTTACAAACTTTGAAAGCATTCTGAACAAAATGTGGATGAACTGTAGCATCAAAAGCTTATGTGGATATTGTGGTGGGGCTGCTACGTCACGTCTACGTTGTTGTTACTATCTAGATGTTGGAGGTTATGATGTGAGGAGTTTAGCTAAGGAGTTTACATAGAAGAAAAAAGGAGTCAATTTCTTTAATAACTTTCAGTCTTTTAATAATAGTTCACCAGACGTACATGGCACAATAACGTACAAAAATTCTTTCCCGTGATTTATGTCTTACATTGTGAACGTGAATAGGTAACACCAGTGGCGGAATTCACTAAGTCATGAGTGTTCGTCCCAGTTTATTATCGGTTGTCATCTGCCTCAGTTTGCTCCACAAAGGAAAACGACCTAAACTACGGGGTACCACTAACGGTGTCTTAAATATACTGCTCTACTCACATGTGCAGCTATTTCTTGCACCTACTTACTTGAGTACTACTCTTAACAAACACCGCAAAAGAAATACATATTAGAGTGCTGGCTACGCGGCCCCCTTTACTCGCGGATACGCCCTCTAAGCTTCACCGCCCCTCTCCCAACTTTAACACATCCTCTCCCTGCCGCCATGATGCCCCAACTAACAAAAATACTCAACCGGCCATCTCCCGGCGACCGTCCACGAGCTCCGATGTATCACAACTCCTACTGACCGATTATAAACAAGAAAAACTTAGCCGGCCATCTCCCAGCGACCGGTCACGAGCTCCGATGAAACACAACTGACTTTCCTGGGCGAACACCTGGACTTACTCGGCCGAGCGGCGGAGGGATACATCAAGATCCAACTTGCCTAAAAAGCTGGTTAGTTGATACTTATAACCTAAAAATTGTACGTAACATAGATACTGATAAATTTACAAAGCGTTTAATTCCATACTACCAGCTAAATATTCATTAGTTTGTTAATTGGGGATGTGCAGCGTCCTCAATCTGTCGCGGATCACCACCTTTTTAGTGTTGTTGCACACGACACTACCACCCACGTTGATCGAGAAACGCCCTGCAGAGTCCCCGCATTCCAGCACGTCCCTGTTCGTGCCTCCAAGCGCGTGAACTCTGACCTGCCTGCCAGATAAATCTATCTAAGCACTGGCTAGCTCAGAGCTTATTTGAAATTGTAAAAGCCAGCACTTCTCTGTACGTGCTTCCAAGCAATAGAACTACGACTAGCCTGCCACATAAATCCTTTTTCCAGGAGAAGTAAGCTAATAAGCTACTTGAAAATTAACAAAATTAAAACAAGGCAAAATATAATAAAACTTTACTTAGAAAAGTTGCTTGAAATTAAATTAGCTTTAAAATGAGTCCAAACACGACATACATCCGATAAAATTGACACGTAAAATTCTGTACTTTTCTCTTGCTGTAACAGTCAAAGTTAAAATAAAAAAAATAAGTTTTAATGTAAAATTCTCTACTCGCATCCCCAATTAATAGGTTGGATCCCGCCATATACGTCCTTATACCTGGTTAAGTTGGCCTACTTAATTTGTTATAAACAGAGAAAAAAAACATTTTACGACAAAAAAAAAATTGAAATTACTGTATGATAAGAGGCCAAGTAAGTGCTACGTGCCAGTGCACGTCACAACCCCCCACTTAACACGCAATGGCTTTTCCCGAGGGACAAACCATAAGTGTTAAGTACACTCTTAGTATAACAGCTCATCACCGTTATGGTTCTATATGCATACCAATGTTTTACATAAGCTACATCACAATCATTAATTAATACCATGATTACTTGAGTTACATAAACTACATACTACATCAATGAATACACATGGGCACTTGGGCAAATCACTCTTTCTAGCACGCTGTACATGACTACAAACTTGCTGTTTTCCTAACCTCTAGAACACCACCACACTTAAAATTTATCCAAAAACAGTATACATAATTATTTTCCTTTACTCCACTACTGAGCATGAAACATTTATTCAGCACCATTGTATATAATGTAATACATAATGTAAACAATAAAAACAATCAATTGAAAAATATACCTTTTAAATTTATGCATCGGCTTGTGGCAGCACACTGTTGTTGCACCCTTAATTTCAATGTAACAAAAAAAATTCAAATAATCTGCAATCCATTACTTTTCTTACTACTAATACATTACAACATATACTACTTGGTTGGCTTTGCAAAGTTCAGTTGATTACAGGAAGTCTGTACCATCCACTTATCAATCCCCAAAAAGACAAAAATATGGTACACTCCTTTGGAACAACGATGAGAGTGACCTAAACACTGGTTACACCCCATTGGACCAACGACGAAGGTGCCGAAAAATCAACAATTACATCACCACACAATAAAACAACTTCTTCACATAACCCTTCTCTGCATAATACCCTTTCTTTTACAGCACTTCCCTTGTACATCAAGTTAACAGCCATCAACAGCCACGAGATGGTAAACAACACAAAAAATACAAACAGACCAAGCTTTTACAACACAAAAAATTTTTCTTTTTCCAAACCAAAACACATCAAATAAACCCTTGGGTGACCTAGTCTGTTGCTACAAGTCGAGCAGTATAAACTGAAAAGTTGCCGCAAACTCATGAATATGTTATGTCACTCATTATTTTGATTCTACACGATAAGAAGTCTATAATTCGATCCATGTTCACAATGTTCAACAACCTCATAAACAAACAAGTTACAACACTATCATGCTCAGTCATGATCAATTTAAATGGATTTGAATTCAG
>PNEQ01126255.1:0-12442 GCA_003012365.1 Medauroidea extradentata
GTAGATAACATTGTATACATGAAACAAGACTCACATGCCATAACTTCTAAAGAGCATATTTCTGCCATCTAGCGTCCGATTTAAAAACTACTTCGACAGTGATACCTTCTCGGTGGTTGCTTTCATATCGACCTAAAAAGTCGATTTCTGAAAAAATGTCAGATACCATTATTTACACCCGAGCGCCTCAAATGTCGACCAAATGGGTAGTAGGGTTATACAAGTTCTCAAAACACATTGCCGCTTATGTGTTATTAATTTTACCGAACCAAACACACAGGAACGTCGAAATAACGGTTCGACCACCTAAACGAGTGAAAAACAAAGTAGCTGCACAGAATATTTTTAGTCAGTGTACAATGTGTGTGTTTTTATGTTCATCTTTCAGTTTTTTATCTTCCACGCACTATTAACTGGCTGCTAACTTACACGAACATGCCATCATTAAGAATAATTATAATTACGTTAAATTCGGCGAATGATATGCTGATATAAGGTAACAAACTGTGAACAGCTGGCAACGTTGTATACAAAAGTTATCAAACACTCGATGCTATCACATCTTAACCGGAGATAAAATTATCGACGCAGTAATAAATTACACCTGCAACATCAAACAACACTCCAGTTTTGAAGCTTGCTACTCAGAAAGGTGGGCTGAACTACAGCTATCAGCACTATTGAGGTTTGTTAGCAATAAAAATACGCTAGACACGACAATGACAGGCTCATAAAAATGAAACACGTAGAAAAAGATCCGGAAACTACTACAGCAATGTCTTATTTGTTAATGCTGCCATGCTTGTATACCGAATACAAACACTTTACAGTAAAAGTAATTTTAATTCAACTAGTACAAAATGCCGCGCCAAAAAGTAGCTAGATTTGCTGCAAGCTCGTTATTCTAACGAAGCAGCCAATAGGAGAGCAGCAGAGAAGACAAACTGCGATGTCAACTCGTTCGAAGAGTGTGTAACCTCGTCAAGAAGTTGGAACATGTTTAGCTGAAGTAGTTCTGTATCTAGTGTAACCGCATCCTTGGAAAACTGCATTTAAATATACGAGGGCAGCATGATTAAGTTTTTTAAATTTATATAACAATATTAAAACTCAAAATTCGGTATCCCTAAAGAAAAAAAACTAATATCCAGGATGTCACTAACACATGGGACAAACCTGGAGGGGGGGGGGGTGATACCCGATGAAAAATGAAGAAGAGTTTATAATGCGATTTACTGACATGCGAAAATATTAAAGTGACAGCGATTGGCTGGACATCACAATAAAAAAAGAAAGTAAAGAACAGTATTTGTTATCGTCCGGAATTTTATATACAGCAGACTCCAGATTATCCGTGTGCTAATTATCCGATTTGCGGATTATCCACGCAAAATATTTCACTTTAAGGCTCCCGCCTGCCTGCCTTGTAGCCAACGTTGCAGCGTGTTAGCAGAACGCTTTTATCTAAGAAACTACTAAACGTGTTTCTAATGTATGAATTTACGAAAAGAACAAACACTTCAAACTACTTCGGAATAGTGGTTTCAAAACATATCGTTAATTAGAAAGATCATTCAAGAGCACCTCAAAATGACTAAAAAACTACTTTTTCAATCTATTATATCTAAACAACTACTGAAGGGATTCTTGTGAAACTACAATAGAGAGCTGTATTGGACTTTACTTAAAACTTTCCACCAATAAAAATATGGGGTCACCACTGAAAGTGTCAGTCAGGCGAGTGTCCTACGATACCACTGCACGTTGTGTCAGTGTGTTGCGGTAGAGGCGATACCGCGCCAGATGAGCCAGTCAACATCGCCCTTGGAGTCGTGCCTCACTCTCACTAACACACGGCCAACAGGCGGACGCCTTAAGTAGTTGAAAAAAATTGTAAGATTTTTTTGAACAAAATTGTTGTGTACCGGTATATAAAATCTGCTGGCTTTTAGCGTATTCGGATTCAGGACGGGAAGTCTGAATTTTAATTGAAATAAATTTTTTAGTAAGATTGCAACATTATACACTTAGCACAAAAACTGTCTGGCTATCTGTAAATACTATTAATGCAACCAATACATCTTCAATAAACTATCTCCGTCTATTTAAGGCGGCGGCCTACCCCACGCTTCAAATGCGTTGCCGCGTGTTCGTAAAAAAGTTTTTTCTACGAAAAAATTCCACGTGTGCCTATTGTGCCAACGTACGAAAGGAAAGAAACTTCAAACGAGGTCGGAACCTCATTGTTAAGAAGCCACGCTCATTAAAAACTTCCGTACTACCGTACTTCAAAATATACTAACCGGATGTATGTGAAACTCAGATTGCGACCTGCACTGAACTTAGTTGCAAACTTTCCACAAATAAAATTATATGGTCACCGCTTAGTCCCATAGTATAAACCGTTCTGCGGGAAGCTTGCACGCTAGTTCAGCGCTTGACTCATTGAGGCGACGCGGCATTTGATGCGCGCTTGTAAGTCAACCTTACTGCTCCGTCGCTTTTGAGCCTCTCACGCGCGGGTAGACGGCGCCCATAACACTGTTTTTTTATTGATGTTTTCTGCACATCGACAACATTCAGTCGCAATCACGTACATCCATACAGCGGTTTAGCTTATAAAAAAATATTAATAACCGTAAATGTTGAAAAGACCGGAAATATAGTTTTATATACAATGTTGAACATTTTTATACTTACATCCTTTACCAAAATGAACTAGAGAATTAGTTTCTTTCATATATTTCCATCACAATAGAACTTCGTATCGCCAAAGGGGTGTCGACTTGAAACAATTCTTACCAACCCTCTGAAGTTGACATTAGGACGGAATTGCGTGACACAAACTGGCAAAGCGCCCGATCTACAAGAAGCACTGCACGCACAAAACTGTCTACAGGAATCAAAGATCGCCCCACAACAATGGACTGCATGACCGAGCGTGAGACGCGAGCGTAACACGTGGTGAAACATTTATAACTCTCTTTGCTTCAAGCTG
Organism: Medauroidea extradentata; assembly: GCA_003012365.1. Classification (NCBI taxonomy): domain Eukaryota; kingdom Metazoa; phylum Arthropoda; class Insecta; order Phasmatodea; family Phasmatidae; genus Medauroidea; species Medauroidea extradentata. The sequence goes on from PNEQ01126255.1 coordinate 2,999, forward strand.
GCTAGACTGCATGAAACATTTATGTTCGTGCCGTGCACGCTAGTTTCTTTGTTTCGTGCTATATTCGTGCAAAAATCTGGCAATCGTGAAAAAAAAAATTAGTGTTTACATAGGCGCAATAACCATGGACAATAAACCAAAAACACAGACGAACACAATGGCCTCCTTTGAACAAAACAAAACACGACTTTTTGGGAGCTGCAATCTGTCCCCGTCTTCAGGCACACAACAGTCTGAGAAACACCCGCAGACCGAGTATGCACTGTTTTTATTCTACTCTACCACAATCTACTATGTTATGGTGGAGGTCCGGGGGAGGATCAGGACCTAAATATATCTCAGGGCTGAGTCCCATTCGCCTACAAGGGAGAGCGTTCATGCATAGGAGGCATGCATCGCGGCAGAGAGGGATGGGTAGTCACGATTGATGACTTAACTACGTCCTAAACATAATCTAAGAAAAGATAGAGAGAGAAAACCGCCATAGACACCGTTAAGAACCAGTGCTGTAGTCGGGGATATACGCGGGTATACGCCGTATACCCTCTCGCCGATTCAGTCCAGTACAGTATACCTTCTACTTTCCTTCTGTTGGTGACCTGGTACAAGGAAATGGCCGTACCTTGCTCGTGAGTATGCCATGTACCAATTTTTAAACTACAGCACTGGTAAGAACCCTCTCGACAAAATAGGAGTGTAACCACTAAACAGTTACATGCATTCAAAATAAATAGGTAGCTACTGAAAACAGGGGCCGCGGTGGCCGAAAGGTCAGACTATTCGCCCCCCCCCCCCCAATCAAGGAGATCCGGGTTCGATTCCCGGCGGGGTTGGACCCCGGATTTTTGTAATCGTGCTGGACGATGACGCAGGTCGGCGGATTTTCTCGGGGATCTCCCGTCTTCCTCGCCCTTTCATTCCGGCGCTGCTCCGTACTCACATCAAGTCACCCTTCACTAGCGCGAAAGGCCTCGATGTTGACCAAAATCTCTCACACACGCACTACTAGAAATAGTAGAAAGGTCCAGGTTTCTTTATTACTGGAGGGGTAAATTTTGATTTTAGAGATACAAACTGGTGCTTTTTAGGGCGTTATCATACAAAAAATTTAATTGCATAAGTAAGATCATTTTTAAAAAAATATGTCTTAAAAGTATCTAGTGCTAATAAAAATTAAATTAGAAAAATTTAAAGAAAATAAATTTGACCTTAAAAGGGGGCGGACCCCATGCCCTCCCCCCTAAAACCGCCCCTGGTTAGCACAATGCCCTGGTGGTGGTAATAAGAGGCGCCTCGCCCTCACGTAAACCGAGTATGCACCGGAAAACCAAGGGGTTTATTCTGTACGCACTCTTCTGTCCTCGCCAATAAGATTGTGCTGTGTTAGTTCGCTTTCCTCAAGGTGTCTGTGTTACTGTTGGGTCGTTTAACAAATAACTACTATTTGGCCGTTATTTTTTTATTTTGTGGATGTAATTATTATACTTGTCTGTTGTTTCGTTCTTTTGCCGTTACTGGCGGAATTCATTGTGTGGAATAATTGAGTTTATTTTCCTTGGTTGGCTTTCTATGTCCGGGTGCTCGTTTGTGTCGATTTAATTGATTGTTTGTAAACTCAGAGCTAGAAGAATTACTTGCGGAATTGCATTTGCCAGTTGTAAACAAAATCCTTTTGGTTGTTTCTGTGGCACAACATTAGCTGTTCCATGATTTGTAAAAAAAAAAAAACCTCACAAACCGAAACGAGTTTCGTGTCAACCGTGAGCTCTTGCAGGTCTTCGCTCCAAGCCCCACAAAACACGTCGGTTATTCGCGTCAACTTAATTTCTCTTTACGTCGCTGGAGACAATACAAGGGCGAAGCGATGCGGTATTTGGGGAAAGTATGGCGTAAACAAGAATGAAACTTATACGAATCAGTTTTGTATTTTCCATGAATGACTGAAAATGCCATTTGTAGCAATTTTTTTAAAGGCCCCAAACACATTATTCTAATAGGCATGCGTATTTATGAAACATAGGAGCACCGTTTTTTTTAGTATGTTTTAATAAACATTTAACTAAAACTATACAATTAACGCGCTATAACGCCATTCAAGCGAAAGCTTTTCTTAAGAACCGATAAAAAATAGGCTAGCGCAAAGTTTCGTTATCAACAAACAACCTTGTCCAATACAATGCGCGGACGTACATGGCGACGTGACAAACGCGTCAATGTGACATCACAAGCACGGCACCGCGATACGATTATATAGCTTCACCTACGTCAGTAAAGCCACGCTACTTATCAGCGCGACATGAAACATTTTCAACAGACCTAATTATCTTCATAAAAAGGTCAGTGTTGTACACTTGGACCGGTTCATCAGATACTAGTGACCCGATTATCAACTTCGCCTCCAGGGTTTCTTCCGACACATGTTCGTGCAACATTCGGTCGACAGTTCTATTCAATACAACGAACACGTGGTCGCCATGCGTCCGACATCATCTCATATTAGCGTTCTGCGCTTGGGGAGCTGCAGGATTTACGTTATTGAAGGATAACAAACTCGAAGAACTGTCCTATACACACAAGAGAATATTGCAATTGAATTGGCCACGAGACATGTCTACGTTAGTGGCCGCTATTTAAAAGCGCTCTGAATCGAAAAATTCGTAACTGTATAACTGTACCAAACACTATGCATCTCTTACACATTACGTTAATAGCGACTTCCCACTAATAAAATACAGTCTGTTTATAAAAAAACTCCTAAGCGACCAATAACCTAATAGTTATTTCTTCAGAACAGGCAGCGAGGGAGTCCATTTTCCAGAAGGATGGTACGCCACCCCATTGACAATGTCTTCGAATGTTGCTTGCAATGGGACAGAAGTACTGTATTATTGTGTACATACGCCATTGCAAAATTATGTCGTCCCAGAAATCTTAGAATGAGACTAAGAAAAAACTGTAGTCAATACATCCATAAACTAAAACAACAGCAGATGAAAAAACCCATACGAATTAGTCAACAAAAAAATAAAGGAAAATAAAATTAACACCCGAAATCCCCATTGGCACCTAGCTGTTCGCGACAACCTGAACGAGCCGTTGCTGCAACGTTGGATTGGTCGCGGAGCAGATGATATCGTAATTTCTTCACTGGCCTCCCAGGAGCCCAGGTCTCACCCCGTGAGATTTCTTCCTGTGGGGTGGGGGGTACATAAGGGATCTCACAATTGCCGGCTAACACTACCGAACTCAAAACAATAATTACAGACGCTATCCACACCGTTACACCGGACATGCTGGCACGAGTGTGGAACTTGTTTGGATTTTCGCGTCGATGTGGTTCGTGCTGTCGTGGCTGTCACATCAAACATTTATAAAGGTATGGTACAAAAACTTAATTGTTCCATGGTTCATTTGAGAGGTCACACAACATTGTACGTTGTTTGGCTGTGATTATACAGACCTTAAAGTCTGGGTACTCTCTTTTACTCACTCTGTACATACATGTAAGCTGGCGTAAGTCATACTAGTGAAGCGACCTCAAAAGAATATAAATTACACAATAGGACTGGATTGAATATGCGAGTCGCAATTTGTAAGACTTAAAACTTTTGTTTTCGACACCAACAATTACATTCAAGTGTTACCATTCAATAATAATTACATACTGTATTGATTGGGGGGGGGGGGCGAAGGCCACGGATGTAGAAATTCTACCAGAAGCCCGTAGGCATATGCTTACCTCGAGGGGTGACATGAAGTGATGCCCTACTATGCAGAGGCGCAGGAATGAGAAGGGCGAGAGACCTGGAAGACAATTCTTGAAATGTTGCGTGATTATTCCACTGCGAATGTGCTCGAAATTTCGTTGTGGATTCCATTATCATATTTCTGAACTTCGAAATGAAATTATTCCATGCGGAAAAATCTCACAAGTTCTTGGGGGTGGTGGGATACGATTCTGCAACGCCTTGAAGCCGGCAGCCATGACACTTTTGCCGTGTATTTCTAAAACTTCGCTCTTTTGAACAGACGAAATAAAGCAATAAAGTACTGCAGTGTTTCCGCGCGTATTTTAAATTTGTGTGAATACTTTTTTTTTTCCATAACCAATACACCAGCGAATATACTCATCGCTCCTTTTGTTGCGACTTAAAAAATTTCAGTACCTACAATATGTACACAATACAAAAGCAATCGTACGTAGCAAATTTAATCTTTGTAAAAAGGAGTGCTTGTTTTAAAAAAAATGTAACGTCGTTGTGGTAATAAAATGGAAGCAAAATGGCAACATTGTCCTGAATTTCTAACAAAAATGTTCTGCGAAATAAAAGTCTCTTAATAGACTTAGTAACAATTTGTACACAATAATAATCCATTACAAAGCACGTTTCTTGTTTATTGCATATACTTTCTTTCTAATTCCGTTTACACGCGTGCTAGCATTGCGCGCGACCACAGAACGAACGAGTTTATTTTTCTCCAGAGAGTGCATTAAGTGCGTCAAACAAGTATTAGTCTTTTCACTCGCATATGTCCGCCACGGGAGTGTGACCGGAGGTCGAAACAGAGAAGGGCCACAGGAGTACGACCGGAGGTCGAAACTGAGAAGGAGCTCGCACCAAGATTCCGCACTTCGGAATTTCAACTCAAGAATACCATTCCGTCATGGTGAGATAAAGGTTCCGAAGTATATATAGTAAGTGAATAGGCAAATTCGAAACAATCTAGTAACAACTCGAGAATCAACCCCTGGAGAATTGAGATCCTCGGGAAAACACGTCCCGCCGACCAGCGACATCGTCCGCTACGATACCCACGTGCGAAAATCCGCGGACCGAACCCGCCGGGGATGAGTCCGGATCGCCTAGGTGGAAGGCGAAAGGTCTGGCCCTCGACCATCGTGGCCCCCTATCAGCCAACATTATACTTCTCAAAAAATATTGCGATTTTGCTTTGTATTTTTGTGTAATATAAATTTCATAATTACATTTAAGAAAAGGAATATTAACATTTTTGGAAGTTACTCGTATGTCAACGTTTTTTTTACAGAAATTTTACGTGCAATATTTGATTCGTTCATAAGAGTAGTCTTTAAAAGTGATAAATTCAGAAGAAATTAATTAAAATCCTGATTGGCCGTTTGGCTGCAAGCTGAGTAGGCAGGGACCGTAACAAAGAATATTGAAGACAGACATTCATATTGGCAGCGGAAACTGGCAGTGTGTAATTAGTAGGAAAGAAAATTCTGCTGAACAATTATCGGCTAGCTTGGGGATATGTTATGTCAGGTTGAGTTACTGCGGCTGGACTGAAGGTCGGGAACGACACGTTCCAAAGATTGCAGTCGTATCCTTGATGTCGTTAATCATACTACCACACGAGCCCACCTACCCCGACCTCCAAACCGTTGGCACAGCTTCAATAATTAGACAATTATTTTATAACATTCTATACAAGCGTAACGAAACATTTTACGCCTGTAAACGAATTTTAGATTTCTAATTTCGTCTCAACTACGGAAAAATTGTTTACTGTCGAGTAGACGGTAGAGTAATAATCATTTTATTTAAGTAGCATTTACGCCTAGTCGACAGCGAAGTAATTACTGACGTTTCAAAACTTCACATAATGACAGGAACTAGGAGAGAAATTTACCTTTCCTTTGCTAACGAACCATTCCAGCATTCGTCTGGAGTGATTTCGGGAAACCATGATAACCGAACTCATGATGGCCGGAGTTGGGAATCGAATTTGGGTCCTCCTGATGACGAATTAAACGTGCGAGTGCAGTACTGTAAAGCAATGGACACGTACTGACTACATATCCCTCTATTTCAGCTTGCAAAATATTATTATAATGGCATATCAAAGTCAAAATGTGCAAATGACGGCAGCATAAGTCCAACGAATACCAACCCGCTGTAACAAAATAATTTACACTTCCATTCGATGCCGTGGTAAAATTATATAAAAATAAAAAATTATTTTTGCATCTAAATAAATTTTAAATAAAGGCTTTTTATGCGATTTTCTTTAGAAAATAGCCCTTGCTAAATAATATCAGTTTAAATTATTTCATTTCAAGAGGTATGTTGGTCTTAGCTGCTATGTAACATGCAAATTGTGGTTTTGAAATGCCGTTATGCGAATACTATTCGAGCTAAAAACTGTCCATAAAGGAATATTGTAGTCAAAAGTAACATCTACATAAACTCTTATTTTTTACAGATACGAAAGTATGTTTTTTTTTTTTTTTTTTTCACTTGGACGGCCTTGAACAATTAAAACAAGAGGAATGCTGCAGAAGCCGCGATATAGCACTCGTGCAGCGAGTTCGTCTCATTGGCAGTCCCCTGCAATACTCTCGACTGAAGGACATACAGTCGACGTTATTATGGTTCGGTACATAGCTATATTCAAGTTACATTTCTGTCAACACATCACAACCTAACAATCTAGTATAATTTCTCATCCTCTCGAATCACACAACACGCGTATGTAGCCACACACTGCAACAAAGAAAACTCCCTGATAATTCCCCGATTTCTCAGCAGTACGGAAAGAACTTTTTAGTGATTTCTCACCAGTATGGAAAGAACTTTTTAGTAATTTATTTAATGTACTTCACAATAACGGTAAATATTTCAAGTACTTTCTAATACTTGTGTGGGTCGAGCCAGTGAAATTGACAAAAATTCAGTAAAAACAACAATGAACCTGAAACTCACACTTCAACTCGAAGGTAATTTTTTGAATAAAACAAATATTTTCCATCTTGTGACTCATATACGCTCAAAATAAGCCGTGAATTCCTTGAAATTTCCCAGCTAAAATTACTTCCACCAATATAAGTGATTACATAATGGAAAAATAAATAATATACAATACATATACCTCACAAAGTGTTTACTTTCAAATCATAAATACAAATCAAATTAATAGTATTCGTCAATGTTATACAGAACAATATAGGTGACTATGTTCCAACTCATGGACGGTGCTGTACGATGTCAAGCCTGCCCCCACACTATTTTTATTCACTACACCGCTAAAGTTATTCTCATTACGCTTACCTACGAATAAAACACACTTAAAATTATGCTCGAATAATTTTTAAAATTCAGCATTATTGTTAGAAACCATATTTTTGGGTTCCGAAATGGCTAAAAACGACTTAAGACTGTAACTCAGAAAATGCCACCTAAATTCGTAAAACGCAATGTGAGAAGCATGCGTCGGCCTTAAATACAAACAACCCAAAAATAAAATTTCACAGCCATAGCTTAAAAGAGCGTAGCAGACAAACAAACGCTGAAAAAAAATCTATTGATTTCTACGCTTTTTCGAAGCCAATATGGATAAAATACTCAATGACAATCCTAGGTAATGATATTTGCCAACTTTATGAGTAAATATTTATCCTGAATTACTCATTCGTTTCGCGTAATCTCTTGCGCCGCAGTTAAATGCACGAGGTTCCAGCGTCAGAGATTGTGCCTCAGAAGTTCGTAACACTGGAAGCAATTTTATTTAAAACCGTTGGCTAAAATTATTGTCTAGGATTTCAATTGTTTAATTTTTGCAAATTAGCTTCAAGAAATCACAGTTATAGATTAATGCTTTAAGCGTTGAATTATGTACCACGCCCTCTTAAGAGGGCGTGGTATATAAATAAGCGCTGAATTCTACAATTGAGATCTACAATTCTTGAAAGTCAATGTAGATAAACTACAAAACAACAATTCTTAATATTTTTTCGATCTCTACTAGCAAACTTTTGCACGGAACGATGCTTCGTTAAGCATGATTTCTTACACCGCAATTAAAAATGTACGAAATTTCGGCGTCAGAGATTGTTCTTCAGGCATACGTTACTCGTGAATAATTTTTGCTAGGAAAGTTGTCAAAAACTATTGTCTTGGACTTCTATTTTTGTATTTGTGCAAATTGTCTTCGAGGAAACTACAATTTTGAACTGATGCTTTTACCGCAGAATTATATACCACGCTATCAAAGTCCAACTGTAACAGGACTACAACGAAAACCTTCCACGCCAGTTTAGCGCGCTGCGAACATAGCGATATATGCTTCACATAGCAACGTGCCGCTCCGCTGTTCCCACGTGTCAACTCTCAACAAGTACAGTACGCATCAACCGTATGAAAGCTTGCCACGTTCAGTAGGCAGTCAGTCCGTTTTACTGTTTCTTTAACGATACCTCCATAATGATCCATAACACGAGGTTCAGTCCTAGAATAACAGCGACGACAGTTTTCTAAGTAGCTATTAACAGTTTTACTGGCAAAATTTCTTTACTGCGTCCTTGAATCCTACTATCCCCCTACCGTGATTTCGCAACGCCGCCATCTTCTTTCACAGTACCGGAGGGCTACCAGTGTTGCGTTGCCATACAACATTCACGGCGCAACTGTTTGTGGTCACAGCACAAACTCCGTCAGAGAGGTATCATCAATTAACAATTTACATACACACCAAAAATATACTCTTCTAAATTCAACAGCCATAAGTGTGACACCTTAAACTAAAAAAAATACTGTGTAATTATTTACTCGACGTATTTTCGTACACATTAAACTGCAGAATGAAATAACTTACACCACCCTCTGCTGCCCCATTCAGAAAAAAAAGTATTACATTTATTTACAGCCAATTTTCTCCACCTTGAACATGAAACTAAATACACATGTCGTCAACGTGTATTAATATTTTTTTAACTTCGATCCTGCTTCCCAATATCGATCAAATAAACCACTTATCTGAAGTGCAGATTTTTCGTAAAACTTTTACACGAGAACTCGAAAATCATTCTTACATTTATACTCTCGTCACTATACCATGGGTGTGTACGTGTGTATACATACATATGTACTGTATACCGGACTATGCCGTTGTCCGGCGGGTTTTCTCGCATATCTCCCGTTTACCCCGCCCCTTCACTCCGACGCTGCTCCATACTCACATCACGTCATCCCTCACCAGAGCTAAAGACCTGGATGCTAAATGCTGACCAAAATCTCTTCACTGTATATACGAATACGATATAACTTAAATTTACATCATTACGTAGCAAAACAGCTTATTTACTAGTGGAAATAAATTTAGTTCAGTACATCACATTTTTTACTGTGTCCACAAACGTTTTATCTTAGAACCCAATTGGCAATTTTATACAGTCTGCTAAAATGTGGTAGACGAACTCAAGATGACGAAATTTATTTATTTATTTTTATTTATTTATTTATTACGTCTTTAGAGGCGCAGTTAAGGCAGATCCGCCTTTTCTTCCACTGGACCCATAACAAATACAATTGAACTATATACAATTTCTCATACATAACTGTTGAAAATTATTTACTAAAGTACAATTAAATATTAAACGTTTAACATAAAAATCAGCACCAAAAATAACAATTATATTATATT
>PNEQ01126260.1:0-44698 GCA_003012365.1 Medauroidea extradentata
ATACTACGTGTACAATCTCTGTATATGATGTAGTTTACAGGACAATAAAAAATTGAATTGAATTGACAACAAATAAAGGTATAGACCAGAAGAACATAAAGATAACTAGTAAGCCTGCTGATTCGTTCGTTAATTGAGACGACATTCGTCGCAGCGAGGAAGCCACGTGTGATAAGTGACATACTATACTGAATTATGCGAAGATAAATTGCAGAGTTGCTTTTTTTTTTATCACACCATGACAGCTTCTTTACTGCGCATCAGATGTCGGCTTATTTTTATAAACAGTGGTATTAACAGTTAGTTCTTACACAGGAAGGATACTGTAGAAGGGGAGAGCGAGAGATTATCTCTGGAGAAATACAATACAGCAGTTATGTGAAAGCGGTGTATTTTGCCGTTCTCACGTTACTGAGTGAAAAGCGAGTACTCGGAAACCATATGATTAATCGATTTTTCATTGTAGATCGGAAATATAATCGATTATATGAATCATCCGATTCTGCCCATCACTAGTTAGTATATTAATATTAAAATAGCTTATTCAGAATAAATAAATACAGTATTATTTAGTAACTAAGAGCGTGTAAAATATTTTCGTAAAATAAACATACTCTTGCAAAAGAGCTTACTTACATTTTACCATTTTAACACTTAGCGTAATTAGTAGCGAGTTTGTTTAAATATTGTTGAGAACTTAAAAAAAAATTATGCATAAAATTGTTGAAATCTTGCTCCATAGCTTCGGTTTTATGGCTTCTCGTATGCAAAATCCCCAGTTCGGCCGCCTGCCACCACTCGAGTAGATTTTCGTTTACGAGTCTCGTGTACGAGGACGGCAGAATGTTCAAGCATACCAGCAACACATTTTGAGCGGTCAGGCGGGCAGTTTGCATACGAACGAAAACTTGAGCATAGGCCCTCAGGCGTAATGTCAGCAAGCATTATCGTTGGCCAACCATGAGCAGAGACGCACGTACCTACGTCAGGGAGTGCGTAGTTTGTAATACAAGAAAAGCCAGGTGATCTGACGGGGACGTGCCACAGCAGCCATGCCATCCTACCACCACATTTAAAACCATAGCATTGGACATCATGGGACCATACCCCCGCACCAAAACAGGCAAAAGATTTCTGTTATTAATCACAGATTTGTTCACCAGATGGGTAGAGGCATTTCCAGTGAGCAACACCAAGACAACCACCATTGCAAGCTTCCTGAACAGAGAGTTCTTTCCCAGGTGGGGTTACCCCGTCCAGTTGTTAACGGATAATGGGACCCAATTCACTGGTTGGCAAGACCACTGCACTCGTTGGCAGGTTGAACATCTAACCACACCCTCCTACCACTCGAGGGCAAATCTCACAGAAAGGAGGAACCAAGAGATCAAGGTACAGCTCAGAGTGAGGTTAGGGGAGGATCACACGAACTGGGCAGAACTGATCCCCTCCTTGTTCTGTATCTGCAATAGAGAGAACGCAGCAACCGGGAAAACACCAGCAGAGATGATACAGGGATGAGCACTCAGACCAGCAGGAGCACCAGAAGGAGAGCTGATCATGACATCCAAACAAATCAATACACATCAGGCAGACATACATGAACAGGCGCAGGAACATCAACAGGCCTACCTAACCAAGTGGGTACTGACCAGTAAACATCCCCCTAAGAAGATAGAGGTAGGCATGCAGGTGTATGTATGCAAGAACCCCTTGTCAGCAGCCAAAATCAACTTCTGCGCAGACTTACCACCCCGATGGCTGGGGCCAGTCAGGCTCACCAAGAAACTTAGTGAGAGTACCTACGTAGTAAATATCAGCAAGAGACAAGTAGCGAAGAAACACAGGGATGATCTCCGAATAGCAGGCAACAAAACAGATGCAGAAAACACACCACAACAACCAGCTGAGCAGGTTACAGTGCAGGAAGTCGGGGAGAGCAACCACAGTCAGGTAGAACAGCCACCAGCCAAGAATAACAGTGAAATGACAACCCCATTCAAGGAATTCCAACCTAACACTCATTCCACACCCCAAGGGAGCATTTGTCAGTGCAACAATAGTAGAGACACCAGTATCAGTGCATCACCGTTTCTAGGGTTCACCCCAGTAGGGCACACTAGCATAACCAAAGGATTCGACTTCAGAGGGTTCAGCCCAACCAGTACATGTAGTGAAGGTGCAAGTGCCGGGACCGCAACGAGGGAACCTGAGACGTCACCACGACACATCCAAGCAGTCCGCAGGACAACTGTCAACGCGGCCTTGCACCCGCGTGGGCGCAAACGGTGTATAGAGCCACAGCTTGCCCTACCTACACCAGACGCAACAGAGGAGCAATCACCCCCACGACGGAGGCGAGTCGGGTAGCCCCCACGTCCATGCCCTGTCTGCCCGCGAGCAGAAGCGCCAATCCAAACCCGGGCAGGTCAGTGAAGAGTGGAGGTGACTTGGCAGCGTCGTCATGGTCTCCGCAGGAGGGGTCGTTTGATGCCAGCCAAAGGGCCAGCGTATGGGTTAAGCCCATAACGGCGCTATTGTGCAACGTCAACAAGGCTTAGGCCTCATTTTCACACTCTCCCATAATTTTCCCGCATCCACGCAGTGTAATTTTGCATATAATAGTGAGTGTACTTGTGTTTTCATTTCCAGTAGTGTACATCGAAGTGTACATGCCGCCATGCTTGTGCACGAAAATCACCATGTTTTGAGTGTTTACTTTCATATTGCAGCAGACATTTAGAAACGCATCATTCAATATCAGCAAAATATGTAACGCCATTTATTATGTAATTTAGTGTGTGCCATTTTCATAAAATGTTAATATCAATCATTTAACTTGCACAAGGTACCGGAAGTGTGTGAACCCCGTAACGTGGCAAGGAGTCCTTAGCGGCTGCCTTCCTCGTGGCAGTTCATCGAAGTCGTCTGGAGGTGAGACAGCTGTCCGTGTGCACATCAACTTTTGCTAAATGATTGTTGGTTTCAGTAGTCTTCTTTAGTATACCGGTTCACCTTGCTCGCACACGTTACCAGACATCCCCATCGCATTGCGCATCTGCTTAAACTAATAATTATTACCATTTTGGTACTTTTAAACTTAAAATCCGCGTCTGCATTATCATCGCCACATGACTAGGAAATTCTGTATCAATAGCCATCCAATCTCATTATTCATTGTATGAGGCATATCACAGTTAATTATTGTTCATTATCATTCAGCGCTTACGTTTCTATCAATATTTTGTATTTTAGTGTAATTTTGAGGGCATAATTCATGTTTTTGTGACCGACCACATGCACGTTACCACATCGCCATAGTGCTCCAGTGTTCATATAAGCAGTGTATCTACCAGTCATTACACTATCAAGCATTCATGCAAGTCACCTAGTAGAGAGCATCATCGTGTGTAAGGTGTGTTACATCCGGCCTAATGCATTCTGCCACACTTCGCGCAGTACTACTAACACCACTTGTAGAGCCCTACCACACTGTAACGTGCACGGGAACGGTTGCCCTGTGGTCTATTAACTAAGAGAGAGCTCATTTCAACCAACATTATCTACGTCCGCTTCAAAGCGAACCTGACAGCCCACCCTAGCAGCCGCCAGATCCTCGCTGCTCAAGGAAATGCATTTTCGTATGCCGTAGTCATATCTGCTTCACACGGACCACATAACAACCACGTGTGATATACCGGCAGGTCAGTGTCACTGCGCAGAGACAGATATCACGTGTAATCCAGTAGTCAAGTATAGCAGTGCTTTGCCAGGGTTTCATAACTACGACTACCTCGTGCGTGCATAAGTAATTGTTTCTGGCACTGTAATTCGTGTCAATAAATCATACTGTGTTGAACCGTCGTGTTATGTAATTTTTCAACGTCCTATATTCACAATGTAACCTTTGTAGTGTATCAGGTGTACTGGGGGCCAACACTCAGTTTACCGGGTGGGATATCGAACACGCCAAACGTACCACACCCTGAGGCATAAGAGTCTCGAAGTGCAATACCTGGGGAGTAATGCTGGCACCCTTTCATCGTAACACATAGATACATAGCAGCAGCTTAGTTCGCTATCCAGATCCCACCCGACGGCATTAAGGTGAACTGTCAAAATATGGAATACTTACAGAAGACAGATTGTAATGTTTAATACACACATATACATGGCAGTTTTTACCTTTTATACATTTTATATGGTTTTTAAAAGCACATTATTCTGTGGGTCTAATTAAAAATTAACGTGAATGTATGACTATCAACTTTGAAACATCGCGTGAAGCTGCCAAATAAAAAATGGAAACCTTTTTTTTTTTTTAAATTTATTTGTTTGGCACAGTTATCTGACGGTTAACTTGCTCGCAAAGTCCTAGTTTTCAAGATGGTTCTCCATGTCAGTGTAGAACTGCAGTCACAGCAGTCACAGCAATTTGTCATCATGGCTGAAGGCTTTCACAGCTGCAATTTGTACGGCTTCACTCTTAATCGCTCACAAAGAATTTTCCACACTGATGGCTGAGGAATATCCAATGCTGTGCTAGCCCAATATGTTGAATTTTTGGGACTCCACACCATCACATCCCTTACACATTCCACTGTCTTTTCTGACACTCCCAGTCGACCTGAACTTTTTCTGTCACACAGACAACCTTTCTCCTAGAATTTATTGTGCCACTTCATTATACCGTTGTAAACTGGTGGTGCCTTGTGAAACTTGTCATGGAAAGCTATTTTTGAACATTCATTACCAGTTGGCAACAGGCAAATTCAAGCACACAAGTGGCTTTCTCTGCCTGGTTCCCTGCCATTTTCAACAATTGCAGTCAGTGGCACCCCTGTCAGTTTTTTTTAAAGATACCTTGTTGGAGTTATGTTAAAAAAAAATTTTGAGAGTGTCTCTCATGTGCTGTACAATTTTTTACGTTATTCTAGGCCATGTTGCTATAACAATTTTATGCCAGTAAAAGGTACCTGTAGTGTTATTACATTGCTGAAAGTCTGCTTGCAAGAAGTATATGCATTATTTACAAAAATATATATTGTAGTAAGCCTACAAGTAAGAAGTACATTGGCTTGTAGTGTTACCAATAATATATTAGTAAAAGCTGCTTTACAAACTTAATAGTATGTTTAGTATAACTTTTGACAGACAAAATGCTGAAAAAAAAAAACTTACTTTACTTGACAATATACTTATATTGATAGCAGGACCATTTTAATAATGTAGCACATAAACATACAGTATATTATAAATTATTTAAAATACAGAAACTCTTCTACTGTGGCTGTTTAAAATGGATTATAATAAACTACTTTATAAACTTAACAGCACTGTTACAATTGTAAAATCCTAGCACAATTGTGGTTCTGTAGTGAAAAAGTAATAATTTGGTCTTTATCATATTCAAGATTATAAATTCAAAATTTCAAAAAGTAAAACATTTAGTGGTTTTTTTACCTATAAGGGAAACAAGATATCACTTCATTTTAAAAGGAGGTATTGTACATCTTATACAAATTTTACATTTTATGTGATGTTTTTTATACACACATGCTGTATGATGCGTAAGTGACCAAATGAACTGGAGGGAAATGTAGGAAATTGCATGTAGAATGGAGATAGAAATGAAACGTAAAAGCTAATAATAGGTTGAGGGGAATTGGAAGGGAGCTAGAAGGGAAATTAAATGAGTAAAGAATGAGTTCTTTAAGAGTTAGTGAACCTGGCGCGTGAGACGTGCTGTAGCATGATACTTCATGTATAGTTACTAAAAATGTTTCTAATGCATTTATCTATGAAAAGAAAACACACTTCAAATTAAGTCCCTATGATTTTCAAAATGCAGTCCGATAATCAAAAACATGAATATCAAGTTCCTCAGAAGTGCTACAAATGACTTTTTCACGTTGCTGTAGCCGAGAAAATATCAACCGTAATCGTAAAATAAAATCATAGAAACCTGCATTGGACTTTACCACATACTTTCCACAAATAAAATTATAGGGTCGCCGCTTAAGTCCCATTGAAAAACAGTTACTACGTAAACACTGCACGCTAGTTTAGTACTCCGTGCCTAGAGGCGATGAGGTGTTTGACGCACTGGTTATATTTGACTTATCGCCTTTCCCGTTTCCGTGCCTCAAACGTAAAAAAAAAGCTACGGTCCACTAACTCTTAAGGAACATAAATGGATGTTGGGAAGAACAAAAACTGTGGGGAAAAATAAATGGGTATGTTAATAGAATGAATTGAGGAGAGGGAAGAGTTGTATAGTTACAGGATAGGGAAAGCCTGTGTGCAACAGCCAATGTGAAGAGCACTGATGTGTTATAAGTGCAGTATCTGAGTCACATGATGAGTGACAAAAGGGTGGAAAATGGGGGCAAATGGCATACGTGGGTAAATTTACTTGTTGCTTGAAATACATACAGCTAATTATAATTTTTGTCTTTTGAGAAAAATGCATTGAGTATCTAATGGTGGTTATGACGACCAACAGGTCAGTCAATTCCATGCACGTGAGCACATGAACAGGCAAAGAGTTACAAACTGGCACGTTAAATTGACAGAGTATACTTAGTCTACTGTTACTAGAAAAACAGTTCCCTGATTTCACGTAATTCTGCAGTCAAGAAATTTACCATTTATCTTAACACTGTAAAAGTGATCTTGGGTTGACAGTCAAAACAATATTCTCCTAACTACATAGAGAACTCTTGATGTCTTAAACTAAAGTGGGAGCTGTTCATAGTTATAAGGTGTCCTCCATAGGACTAGAATGGGACTTCACATCAATATTCTGACAAATAGTAGGTCCATTATAATGATGATAGTAAAGTTGTGTATGGTAAAGTCCAACTGCTGGTGCATTGTGTGTGTTTTTCTTTCTTACAGAGTTTTCAAAGCGCTTGAATGATGATGGTGTCCCACTTGAAAAACGATTATGTTTGGCACAGAGAACCTTCGAGTCTCCAGCACTTCCTGTTAAACTCAAAGAAGAATTAATCCTTGGTTGGCTCAGTAGCAGAGACAAGTTGTCAGAGGATGTGTGGTTAGTCTTGCAGGCTTGTATATCTGCCAATTATCTGGTGGACCTAAGTCCTTCTGTGGCATCTTCCATAGTGAAAGTAAGTATTAAAGTAACTTAATTTTTTTAATACTGCTGTAGTCGAAATGAAGTTAATCTCTTTCTGAAGTTTTGTTGATCGTGTACAAAATTATGTAGTGTAATATTCTCGTATAGCCTGCCTACCTTTAGTGGTGGCTGTAACTATTTTGCAAATTATTAATAATTTACACTTTCACTAAAGTTGGACATGTGTGTTTGAGATTGTGTGTGTAGTATGCTGATGTAGTCTGTCTTGTAGGGTCTAAGTTAGGTGGTGGAATAGTAAGACCCTTTTTTTTGGAAGGACCCTGGTTTAATTCCTAGTTCACCGATAGCTATTTTGGTTTTCTATGGTATTTCGAAATCACTCCATGTGAATGTAGGGATGGTTGGTAACTGAAACAAGTCGTTGCAATCTTCTCCCTCTTCTTCTGTCTTTGGTTTATGATTCTAAGCTTAGCCTACCTTAGAAAAATCCTTAGTTTCAATAATTGTTTTTGAGGGCCGCTAAGGTGGGACATCAGTCGCCATATTGGATTATTTTATTTTTTGCCGTTTTCAAATTCTCAGAAGTGTAAAATTGCTATTATATCTTGAATTCTACTTACCTTGTGCTACTGTGCAAGCGCAGCAGTTGAACTGTTTTCGTATATTTAGGCTGCAAACAGTCATACAAATTAAGAATTTGAAGTGAATTGTTTGACTGATTATGGCCTAAATTTACGTTAAATGTTCAACAGCAATGATAGTACTGTAGTGCAAAATAAATGGGATTCACACTATAACAGCATACTTAACACTTTTTTTCTCAGAATTAAAAAAAAAGTGAAAAATTTAAGTCCAATATGGCAACTGATGTCACACCTTAAAATTTCTAATTTTTAAGCACGGTCATGAAAAGTCCTTTAGGCTATTTCTCGCATACTTCTCCAAACAGGTAACCTAAAATCAAGTAGTTCTGAAGTACAAGTATTAGAAGTTATTGACTTCTTTGGACAGTTTGATGGCCAAGTGTCGTATTAAATACTCTCTTATGACAAACACATCCTATATTGATCTATCACAAATGGTAAAAGATTCCGTTATTTCCAGTTGCAAAATGAAACAGGTTCTTACGTACTGTGAACTAAAAATATATATTTCAGTAGACGATTACGACACTATTTTAATATAGTTCTGTGATTTCACTGAGAATGTTGTTGGACAGTTGGTTCCTTAGTTTGTAAGCTACCTATAGCAGGATTGAAGGCATTGACACCTTCCTAAGAGGTTATTTTTTACGAACAATATATGGAAAGTTATGGGATGTTGTTAAAATGTTAATAATTTTATGACGTTGGCAAGCAACAGTAGAAAGAGGTTTTCTACCAACGAAGCCTCAGAAATTAAGAATCTTATTTAGTTGCAATACAGGATTTATACAGTACCTCGAAGTCCTTAAAAAATTATTTTAATAATTTATTTTCCAAATTTTTAGTTTGTAGTACGGTATTTACTTGCGTAACTTTCACATGGTGACTTGTGACTTTCTGGGTTCAAAACAAGCAGTAGTAAGATAAGCAAGACATTTTTTTTTTGCTCCCGAGACAACACAGTATTTTTATGCTTCAGAAAAAAATTTTACTGTGAATTCAGATGTGAAAATAAAGTGTGTGTAAGGTACGCAAGGGTATAATATATGCTAGTAAATGTGATAGTCATAGTTTTAACATATTACATATTAAAATGACAAAGTTACACATGGAATTTGTGATATTGGCGTAGGTTTGGATTTAAAAAAAATATTTATGCAAAAACTGTAGAAACTTGGGCCAATGCCTTTAAAAAATCATGCAAACATTGAAAATATTCTGTAGTAAAAAAATGCAAAACTTTCATAAAGAAAACTATTTTTGTTGTGGAATCATGACTAAATAAGTGATACTATTGTAATGTATGTTATTCAAAAAACTTCCGAGTCTGAATATGTGTGTTCAGCACCTAGTATATATCATTGAGTGAGGCAATATTGTAAAGAGTTTATTTGTGTCATTATAATAAAAAATTTTGAAATAATTACATTGAGACTTGTTAGTCACAAATTAAAAATTTTCCTCTCTTGCAGATGGTGTGTGAAGGATTGAAGTGTGACATGTCCAAGAGTACTCATCAGGTGGTTAACATGTGTGCCAACAAAATTCTTGAAAGTGATGCATTTCGGTGGAGTCTAGTGGATTGTGTCCAAGATTATTTGGATTTGATTGTGGTTATTTTAGACCAGACAGAAGATTATTCTGCTTTCTTAAAGATCGTAGTTTGTATAAGGGAATTTTTTTGCTCTTTGGTAGAAAACAAGGAAGAATTTTTGGAAGGATTTGTGAAGCGTGCATTGTTTCCTTCATTGAAGTTGTACAAACACCTCATATCTATTTTACTTGCTAAGAATAATGTTACAACATTGACAAAAACATTGGTGGCTAGTTTACAACAGATTTTGTTTCCAGAACAAGACAGCAGTAAGAGAGTACAGTACTTGGACTACTTATTTAGTGACAGGATTGAAAATATTCCTTCTGAAAGTAAAACTGTATTTCCTGTTGTAATTTCAGAACTACTTGGTGCACTGAAAAAATTCCCCAGTGATTTGTGTGCAACAGGGTTCTGCATTGTATTGCAGTCCTTTATCACTGTACATAGGACTAACCACGCAGTAGTAGTGAAGTTTCTTAAAGTTTGTTTCCATGGTCTAGGTGTTAAATTGGAAGCCAGTAGCGGAGGGAAAGAGGGTACACTTGCACTTAACAAATTATTCCTATCTGAAATGTCAGAACAATCTAAACTGGAGCCAGCATCGTTTACTGTGATAGGCGGCATTGTGAAAACATTTGCAGAGGTTAATTTTATGCTAGAGGGTGATAATGAAATACATTTAGTGAATCTGCTTTTAGAGTCCTGCATAACAGCAGTGCAGGAATCCAGGAAGCAGAATATTTGTGCAGAGGTAATAGATATGTGTTCGTCTGTGATACACTACATTCCAGTGGATGCTGCATCAAGAATATTTGAGTTCATGGTGCCAGTGATGATGTGCAAGAAATGTGATGACATTAACCTGAGTGTCTCGTATCTTGGGTTTTTACACTGTGTATTCAAGGTTTTCTCAAAACTGTCAAGAATGCAGAAGTTGATCACAAAGGTACTTCCTTTGATCAGAGATGCAGCTTTAGAAGTGAAAGAGAATGTGGAGTTGAATGATGTTCTCCCTAAGGACTTCTGTAAGGTTCTGTGTATGGAAGTGATTCAGCTACCTAGCCAACAAATGCTGAGCATTATGAAAAGCTTTTGTTTCCATTTTCAAGAAGACTGTGTTGTTCCACTGGTCCAAGGAAAATCAGGTCAGTATACAGTATGTTTACTAATGATTGTATTTTACTAATGTTGTGTGCCAGCTATTTCCTTTAGAGGTCACACGTGTTGTGATGCGAAATGCCAGCCTAGCACAATATAAAGATTGTTTCTCTTTCTTAGTCTCTAGTTCCAGGCTTTTGGTGACATTTAGGGATGTGTCTGGCCCTGTATATCATTTAAGATAAGCTGTTGGAAACTTTTCTGCTAAGCTAAGTAGAGTGTCAAACTAAGATAACAGGGTACATGCTAGGACATTACCACTGGTCATACCAGGGGACATATAGCAGTAATCATGAGAGGCCTGCCTGGGATTCGGAGTTTGGAGCCTGAGCCAATCACTTTGCTTCATGTAACACAAGAACACTACTGTAAGAGGAAATAGTCTTTAAGTCCAGGAATTTGAATTAACAGTGAATTTTATCGGAGCATAGTCTTGTTTTTATTCTTTTGAATCAGAATTTAATTTCAAACCACTTTGCTCTCTGGGTGTTTGACTGTAAATGCAAACGTTTAAAAGCTATACTTAGAGAAATCAGTCACTCCTTTTTGAGGAGTGAGCAGTGATTAGCAGGCTGCCTGGCCGGCGCATGCGAGAAGCTGGGTGGGGGAGGAAAAAGACAGCAAGTTCCAAGAAAACGGCGAAGGACATGGAGTGTACGAATCTTTAACTTCCTGGTGCTTCGGCGCGAATTTAGTTTTATTTTTATTTTGATCTTTTTTAATTAACTGGGCAGTATGCTATACCGTGGTAATCAGAGTAAATTACTGAATTTTTCTATGTTAAAAAATTTCTTTTATATCCTGTGCAGTTTAATTCAACAAAATAGATGTTTGTATGAGATCATGCTGGAACCTTCTAGATCATTCCCAGGAAACGTGATCGTAAACAGGGGAGGCAGGCGGTTTGGACGGCAGAGAGAGCTTGGCAGCAGGACAGCTAAGATGGTGAGGGGCGTGTGTCCTGACGGGAGTGGAGTTTTTCTGAATTACAAGCCAAGTGAAATATCGGTATCCGGGGAGTGTTCTGAGGTGGCGTGTCGCCCGCTGATTTGTTTTTCATTTGATATTAAATAGTTGAGCTGTGATAAGAAAAGAAAAAAAAGAATAAAGCGTTTAGTTAAAAAAGTGTGACATCTTGGACTAAATAAATTAATTTCTAGTAGTTTTTACGGTCCTTTTAAGACCCCTGAGATAAGAGGACGCTCATTGCATATCGGCGCACAAAGAAAAAAAATAATATAAAGGTTAACGTGGCTGTATGAACCACCACATACGTTTCTGGCGCTATAACATGAGGCCCGAGAAGGAAATACGAGTACGACTCGGAGAATGACTAAAAAAACAGACATTGCTCGACGTCGGGACGCAGATCTTCAGGACAGGGACTCCTGAACCCCTGCAAACATTGTAGAGCCACAGGATATCAACGGTTCCAGTACCAGGAGGGAGACATAGAACTTCGTTCCAGGATCATCAATTCACTAGTTAGCCGACGAGGTGCTTCAAGAGCTAACCACCATCAAACCGCTCATCTGGGCTGGGGCGCTTGCGTGATAAAAATAAGGTTGGCCGGGTAACCGGAGTTTGATTCTCAGTGAGGGTGTGTGATTGCCACAGCAGGTACTTGATATGACCTGTTGGAGTGAAAAAAATTTTTTTTTGCGTGTTGTTTTTCTGTTGCCTTTGTTGTTATGAAATTTTTTTTTCTTTTTCTTTGCTTTGTATGTGCGTAAAGTTACGAATGCCAATGTTTGTTTAATGGCAGATGAAATAAGTGTTTATTGTATGAATAGTTTCTTTTTCTTTGCTTTGTATGTGTGTTAAGTTACGAATACCTATGTTCGTGTTTAGTGGCAGATGAGATAAGTGTTTACAATTGTCCTTAGTTCTTTGACAAATACACCAGACGTGATAGGTGTAACAGACTGCGGGTGCATGGTCGTTTGCGGGAAACCTGCATGTTTATAAGGGGATTGTGTTGTCGTTGTGAGATAACATCGCGGAGATGTCAGGAACAGATATGGAAACACCAATTAGCTCTCCAGTACAGAGTGCGAATGAGGGGTTGTGTGTGTCATTCCTGGGGGGTGAATGGACAATGACCTTGGAACTAGGGGACGCCTAACACTATCAGCTTCAATGCGTTCGTGCGAACTCTCGTAGCAGAAAATTGCAAATTGATGAGGCAATTGATGGAAAAAAGTAAGGCGGAGAACCATGAAATCATGAAAGAGGTCAGGGAGGAAAATCGCGAAATCATGAGGAAACTTAGGGCAGAAAATCGCAAAGCAATGGAAAAGCTGAGGACTGAAAACGCCGAAATGATGAAAAAAAATTGTGGATTAATTTACGACCGAAATACATGTGGTAATGAAAAGTATGGTGGTTGAAGTAGTGGCTGACTCAGTCCCCAGGGCCGTAGAGCGGGCTGTAGAAGAGTTAGGGGCAGATATCAGTAAAAGGAATGCAGACCACGTGCACACTGCGATAGCAGACGTACACGCAAAGAATGCTGAGAGCAAGCTAATCTTGGAACGAGAGATACAGTGCATGAAAAGAGAGGTTACGCAACTAGCTGACCGGGTCATAGATGTAGAGTTTGAAGTAGTAATGTGCCTCGGGATGATCGAGAAACAAAAGGGGAAAGTGACGGAGCTGAGTAATAGAGTATGTACTGCGTGGGAGGAGATACAAAGGGAAATAACGACCGAACTGGACACAGTTGCGATGAGGCTGCAAAAGGCTGAACACATGATAGTTGAATTACGCAGCTGGGACGAGGAAGTGGGTCACGCGAGCATCCGCTTGGGGCGTAATTACCGGGAGGGTGACATACCAATGTTCAGAGGAGAGCGGGGGTGAGCACCCTAGAAACACTTAGAATGGTTGAAAGACTTCTTCAATATGTATGACTGCCATGATCAGGAGAGACTCATAGTGGCCAGGCTATCTGTATCTCAGGAAAATGCCATAATTGGCTACTACTACGAGACAAAGACATTACCGATTACAGCCAACTTGAGAGTGAATTCTTGGCGGAATATTGGGACACAAAAACGCAGGGTGCTAACAGGGCGGAACTCTATCATGGGACGTGCAAGGTGGGTAGATTAGAAGCACATCTCAGTCAGGTGGTCGAATGTTCAAGGTACTTTGATCAGCCGCTAACAGATGCAGATATAGTGATGCTAGTCTATGCCCAGACACCGTTGGATGTGCAACGAATACTTATAGGTAAAGAGATAGAAACGGTGGAATAATTAAGAAAGATATTGTAGGAACTAGATAGGATGGGGACGTTAGGGGGAATTGGAATACGACCAAACAAGGATCACCAGTTTAATTATGTAGCAGATGATGCACGTGGCGCTCAGGATAGCTGGTGTGGGCGTAGATACGACAGGGAGAGGGAGAATGGTTCACGCGAGAACCACTGGCGAATAGGTGCGCCCGACCGTCATGTGGAACAGGCGTACGAGGGAGAAAGGAGGAAGGCAACGAGTAGTGAATGGAGGGGGAGGTAGGAGTAGCGAACGCTGGCACGCACCAGGTGAGCAAGGAACAGGAGAGGGGGGTGTGTAGAGCGGGCAGCGCGGAGTTGCAGGAGTGAGCGGCAGGCACAGTGATAGATGGTACGTGCAAAACAGACACATGGGAGCGAGAGGTGAAAACACGCAGGGCCGGTTTGCGCCACGTTACGAATCCAATCTCGATTATCAGCAGGGAAACTGGCGTGGTCGCGCGGCATAGGCAGCCAGGCCGAAGCGACCAGTACGCATGCACGCTTGCACATGGTTGCCACCATGCACATAGACGACAGAACGTTTTTGTTGTCTGAGGAGTAGGAAAGAGGCTGTAGTATAGCAGTGCCGGAAGTCAGGTGTCGAATTGGAAAACGGGAGGTTGATGTGTTATTAGATTCTGGGTCGGAGATATCCGGGATGTCGCAATAGTTCGTTGACACTCTGAGTCGGGAGGGAAGTAAGTTTCCCACACTGCCAGTGCCACAAGTCACCGTTATAGGAGCCACAGGGGGAAAGAGCAGGAAAGTTAACCGACAAGTTTTTGTGACTTTAAAAATAGGGAGTAATGAGTACCAGACTACCTGCCTAATGTTCATTCCACGGCTAACGCGTGAGATTATTTTGGGCACTGATTTTATGCAGCTTTTTAATGTTATAATGGATTTCACTAAAAAAAACAAGCAAAGAAAAATATTATTAACTATAACAGAGTAATTACATAGGTACAGGAACTAATTTATTTGCAAGTCTGGTAAGATTACTTTTTAGAATCATAATATCCTGGGTCTTCTTAGAGGTCTTTAAACATACTTGGGGTACTAGCTTTGCATTTACGGACACATGAGTTATATTTATTTTTGTCAATAGTAGCCAATACGTTAATTATTTCTAACTACATAGATAAGCTAAGTATGTTTATTTAGTTAAGTAATTTCTACAGAATCCAAAAAGTATACATGTAAAATAATTGATACAAGATTACGAATTCAATGTTTAATTTAACTTTGTTCCTAAAAATTACCTTTCGCAATGGTAGATCATCAATGCGGACATTCTCTATGTATGTGTAATTCTTATATTATGTTAATCTTTGACAGTGAATTGATATTAGGTACTTATAATTTTGTTCCTACATTTATATTTGCTCACTTTCTTGTTTGTCTGTTTCGTACACGTTTTGCAACAGATTTTTAACTAACTTTCCAATGAGCTAGACACTTGAAACGTTAATAAAGCTTAGAACTGGAGGACAGTGCAGCATTAGCTTGCTTAGGAACTACAACGGTGTAACAATCAGCCCAGTCGCCAACCACGTCATATCAATTTCAGAGTGCGGATGATTTCTGGCAGACAAGAAAATGAGTTGATATATATCAAATGACATGCAACTCTTCTGGTTTGTATTTTTAAGTTTGATGCCTGGTGGGAAGCGGGTTCGGGTAGTCTGTCAGCAATGGCAGGATGGCAGGGTGCTCTCCAGGAAGTTCTCCCAAAGTAGGATCTTTCGGACCAGGTTCCATCTACAATCACTGTCAATGGTGGAATTCCAAAATGTCCCGTGTTTGTCTGACTATAGGTGCTTCTTCTTCAACAGCATGTTTCATCTAATCTGTCGCTACTTGTTTCCCATCCATCACACACTTTGTTGTGATATTTTGAATATGTCATTGTTGACATGCATGGTACTCCTACTGCCTCACAAAACTCCAATAGATGTGAAAACCCACCCCCGATACTCATAATTCCAGAAACTGATCTGATGTTGACATCCATATGTGAAGAATTTTCGGGATTGTGAATTGGAACAGAAAAAGTCCTGTTGCACATATTACAGTAGAACATGATGATAGATGAAAAGCCTCTATTCGCCTCCCTCACCACACTAGTGTTAGCTAGAGTACAGCCGAAGGCAAGACAATGTTTACTTATTTCAACAAGTTTATTTATAAAAACATCCCTTCAGTGAATCAGACTACTTCTAAACTACAGTTAGCAAGGAAATCATTTTTCTAGATGTGGAGATTACGTCAGCACTATTTTGTGGAGACGAGTTGGACGTATGCTGGAAAACAAAGTCAACACTACTGTGAGAAAAGTTGTTATTTAATACCATTGTTTGTTCTTTTTTGTATGAAGATCTAGAGTTCATTTCTTTTTCAAAAATATTAGTATTCCCGTCTTCATGAAGCCTCTGAAAAGAGTTAAATTCCAAATTTTAAAATTGCATACAAATTTATGTATCATAACATCAACAAAATTTCTAAGTGAAATGGACTTCCTTTAACTAAAGTAGCGAACAAACACAATTTTAAGTTAAATAGACAGGAATTTTTATAGTAAAACGTTTCAGATATGTTTGTGTCGGATGCTCAAGCTAACTTCGGGAGAGATGCCGCGTCCGAACAGTTTCCACAGTTGTCATAGTTTGAAAGAAAACCATAGATCGCAAGATCGCTAGATTAGTTCTTATCTTTTCAGTTCGGTGGAAATTTACGTTTATTTGGCTCTATTTATTCTACAAGATTAACGTTATTTTATGTGGTAAATGTGTAATTCAGTGTCTGGGTTATTATTTATGCACACTGTACCCAAGTGGAGGGAGTGTAGGTCAGCATGAAACACCGACCACTCATATAAATAGGGGGGAGAGTCTGAGGGGCGCCCCTGGAAAATTTTTATTTCAAGGTGCAAAATAGTGTTATGTTAAGCAGTTGTTTTTATCTTAACATTGGATTTTTTTCTATTAAAAATGTTATTTTTTAATATGAAATTTGGGCAGCGGTGGTCAAATGGTCAGACCATTTGCCTCCCACCAAGGCAGTCCGGGTTTGATTCCTGGTGGGGACGGTCCCAGGATTTTTGCATGTGGTAATCGTGCCGGACGATGCCATAGGTCAGTGGGTTTTTTCTCGGGGATCTCCCGTTTCTCCTGCCCTTTCATTCCGGCGCTGCTCCATAGTCACGTCATGTTACCAGCTTTGAAGACCTCGATGTTAGGCATTGCCCAAAATCTCTCACTCACTCAAGATGAAATTTTTAAAAAATTTTTAATGTCTGAGGGGGGTTGTAAACACTCCCCTCTGCCTCCCCCCTCCCTCAACTACGTTCTTGTTCTAACCTCTTAGCTTAAAAAATGGTAAATCTTTTGTAATTTTCATTACTATGCGTCAAAACATGATTATTGCTTTTGAATTTGTAGATAGTGGCAGCCATATTGAACTGAATGGTTTTTTAATGGCACAGTGCCTGTCTATCCCTTAAAAATAAGATAAATGCTGCATTTTTGAGGAACAGTTACCACAAGATTTGTGATACTGATAGGTTTTGAAATTCTCATTGTATTTAACTATAAAAAAATAATATTTAGTTTATTTTTTGTTGAAAGCTTCTTCCATTAACTTAAGACTTAAGAAATAAAAGTGGGATCTGAAAACATAAGTCAAGTGAATTTTTTTAATTTGAGAAAAACATTAAGACATTATCTAGAAATTAAATTTTGACAAAAAGCGGCGCTTGTATTTATGTATTATTTTAAATGGCAAACATTTATTTCAATGTGAAGGAAATATTTTTATGAATTTTACTGCTCTTACAAACTTAATCCCTATTTCTTGTAATTGCTTAAGTTGTGAAGTAGTGTGCAGTTAATTGAAATGGTAACATAATAATAATAATTTTTTATTTGTTTTAGAATGCTTGATGTATAAAAATATTTAGCTAAAGAAATATTAAATCTTGCTGATTACTATTTCTTACTATGAAATGATTTTATAAGAGTATGCATTTAAGCAGTCAAAAATTTTTTTGTTTGCTTGGCCCAAGATGATTTGCGGCATCTATCCTTAACCATGCATCATCGCCCCCATAGGAATATAGAAGAGATGATGCAAACAATATATTTTTTTAAATCCTGCCCGTCATAATAAATTGAACAGTAACATATTTTTATTGACTGGTAAGTGAACTTAAACACGTACTACATATTTTACTTCAATCAAATATTAACTTATCTTCCATATTGGCTCATTGCCACAACATTGGAAGTTGTGGCATCTCTCCCGAACTTACCTTAATTGATAACACTACAATTAGCCTCTAAAAATCTTGTATGAGCCAGATTAAGAAGCAAAGTTTATCTTAATTGTGTGTGTGTTGTTTACGCAAAATCTGCACAAATGTTCGGAGATTCAAACTTAAGAGGCTGCGTCACTTAACATACTCCATTTTCCTTAATATTTTTTTCTATGACAAGATTAACATTAATGTATTCAAAAATGTATAATTGGAGCTTAACTAATAATGTTTTCTTACATTACACATTTTGTATTTGAATTTTAATACTGTAGGTCTAATAATGAAACGATACGGGTATTATATAATTGCGTTTAAAATTATCTCTCATCAGTTTATGAACACCAAGAAATGTCTAGTTACAAATAAGGACAAACTTGCATATGGAATTGTACAATGCAATGGCCCTATAGAGAGACATTATGAGTAACTCTCCTGATTCTTCAGTTATGAATATTTGCTGTACAGTATAAGATGTGATGCAGCCTCTTAAATAAAACATACTTAGGTGTACTGACAAATAACCTTATTGTATTTCAGCGCACTCCATTTGGCGTTTCTACTATATGAGTTTTTGCATCAGCAAAAATGGAAAAATAACAAATTCAAAGCCAAAATTGCAAAATAGAAAGTCGTAGTATAAATATTGAACTGAAATAAAACAATGTCATATTATTACCATTCAAAATTAAAATTAATGAATGACATAAATAAAATGAATGTGTACAATTACTGCAAACAATATTAATAAGTAAAGATATTGCAGTATGTCTTTTATACATACTATAAATTGGATTAATGTTGGAGTGAAAATCTGTTAGTATTGTAATGTAAGAAATTATAACTGCTCTCGTTTCACCTGTTAAGTGTTCTGATAACTCAATTGAAATCTCTTCTTATGTTTATAAGTGTTAATTATTGATTTTCATATGTTAAACAGCATTTTATCTTAATCATAACTTCAGGAACAAAATGAAGTAGTCGGTTGTTACCATCCCTGTTTCGTGATACACACACACACACACGCAAAGATTACAATACATGCATCCCTGAACTCGTTTTCATGTAGGCTTACGTGACTAACATAAGCCATGCAGGCTACATGTTACAGCTAGTTCACTTACTCTAACTTAGGAATCAATGCAGTAATAAATATATTCTCATTTATTCATCTGGACCCATTCACCATTCCTCTACAACTCGATCATCTAAGCTTTCGTCTATCCAAATGCAAATAGCTATAAGTGCAAATGGCCATACGTATGAAAATATACTTAAGCATCAGCACATAGATCCATGAACATATAAATAAATTAAGGAGTCTTAATGTCCAATTCTATAGTATGGAATTAATTCATTCTAAACGAGGTAATATATTATCAAGAGCTAAAATATTGTTCTTACTGCTCTCAAAATTTGAACTTTATTTGAGCAGTGGTTATTTATTTTATCAATGTGTAAGATAGCATACAATGGGGTTCATGAAGTGTTGGTATTGTTGATGCTTATTTTATGTAGTTTAAACTTTGCAACAGTCTGCGAACTTTCGAGCAAGGATATCACAGTTACCTAAAATGAACTTTCTCACTGAAGTATACTTTCGGAAACTAATTTTCACTGCATTAAGGTTATTCATGTTGGTAAAATTTATGATTTTTCGTTTGTACAAAACATTGTCAGTTTTGTAGAAGTCCCTAGTGACTACTACATAACCTCTAATGAAAAATGTTGAGCTTGCATAGTATTCCAATGATGCCATGGAATTTTGAGTGTCACAAGTTCTTACACCAAATTAAAATCAATGAATGTACTGAAATTAAATAATTCTTACTTGAATTTGTATTAGATCAAGGGTAGGCGCTTATAGATATAAAAACAAACAACATATTTTCATAATTTACAAAAAAATGTCGAAAATCAAGGATAAATCAATTTCTGGCAGTTTTCTTCACTAACAAAAAAGTTGTTTTGTGTTATTTACTTTTGGATGTAACTCATGACATCTTATTTCAGAATAAATTATTTCACTTTTAATTTTTGTTTGTTACAAGAACTTGGGTCATGCAAATTTCGATTTTGACGTGCTATTACGGGAATAGTATGCAAGCTCAACTTTTTGATAAAAAAAACAGTAAAGTCACCAGTAACATCTATAAAACTTATAAAATTTTGTGTAAACATAAAATTATGAAATCTACGTATTCGTACACCTCTAATAGAAATTAACAAACTCACCTCTTACTTGTGGCAATCTGTGGTGTCATCACTGCAAACAACTTCATTAATTACAGTTGCAGAAACATTGCTTTCCAACTTCAGTGTCTTCAGCAGGAGTAGCCCAGAAAGATGTCTCTCCATTGCTTTCAAAAGTTGTAGTGATAGCTGGAGTAAAACGTACGTTTTTGGTGATTTCCTGTGAAACCAGCATAAAAGTTAGACAATTTCCAACCAAAACTTTAGTCAAGGTAATGTTTCACACAGGAAAAAACAATGTGGTTTTGAATTTGATGTAAAATTCATAGTTTAAGATTCACGTAAAAATTAATACAGTACAACATACAGATGTTTCCATATATAAGGGGGGGGGGGGGGCAGGAGGGCGTCTGGATAGGAGGTGATCACCGTCCTTAAAGAACATAAAGAAATTTTCTAAAAATTTTACGTAATTTTTTTTATATAAACTTGCTGATTTTATGTTTTATGTTTAAGTATAAGTATAATAATGCTTAAATAGCACGCTTTGGTTCTTGAATAAACAGCACCATTTTTGACCTTGAAATCACAAGTTTTTCTGGGAAAGATTTGCAAACACACTGATTTATTTGGCAGACTAATGTTACTCAGAATTATTACCCCCACACCCTTTTTTGCATGAGTTTCTATGAATGCCATTACAATCTTCCCCTTTCCCCTAACTTCATCATAATTCAACATTCACTACCACGTTAAAAAAATATTTACATTTTCTTAATAGATGCGGTTAGTGCAGTCTCAAAGTTCTTGCCCACCACCTCTTCAGGGTTATATAGGTCATGAAGGGGAAGGGAACCTGTCTGAAATTTTCAGATTTCACAATTGTAGGGAGCTGTCCCACTGCCGGTGAATTTTCTTGGGGAGGTCAGATTTTTGGGTATTAATTGCAGAAAAACATTCCATTACTGATCCCTGCCCACCTCTTTTTACTCATATGCTCTAAGTACTTCAATTTTTAAAAACAAACTTATGTTTAAACGTGAGTTAAATTCATCGTCACTGATCAATACATTTTAAATTTAAATAATTGTTAGTTACAAATTTCTGTACGTAATTTTTTTCAGTACAAATGTCAGTGCACGCATGCACAAGGGCAGTAGTTCCTTGTCACTGCGAGGAACGACATCGCGCCCGCTAGACAAGTTGTTCCAGAGCCGTTCCTTAGCACGTTGACAAGTAGACTGTGTTACATGTCACTCGTATGCGCTTTGTCACACAGACTTGTAGGAACTGCGTGAGTTACACATCCACGAGGCTGTTGCGCCTTGCTATGTAGGTTGTAGTAAAGAGCAGATGGAAGAATTTGTGGAGAATGTATGTTTGTATGGTTTCTAGTTGGCTGAGACAGATACGTGCTTAGACATTAAAAATCAAGATTTTGCAACAAATCATATCAAATTAAAAATGATTGAAAAAAAAAATCAATTTTTTTCATTGGCTCATTTTTCGGATTGACATTATTTTATGAATGATTTTAAAAGTATCCCTAGCTAATTAAATAAGAATTTCATTTTTCTTAAAATAAACCAAATTAAAAAAAAAATTACTTACATGTATATTATAACGGTGAAACTCACTTGAATCAGTACTTTTGCATCCTGTACCTGCAACCTTGCATAAGAAGGTATAAAAACTGTTAACACATACTAAATTTTATGTTGCAATTTACATAATATAAAATCAAACATAGTAAAAGCTATAAAAGCTATACAAGTGACAACACAAAAATCACAAATAAATAATCTAACTTACCAAAAACTGTGCAAGCGATATTAAAAATTTTATAGCATAGTTGCACAAGCCTACATAAAGGTCACACAAATTTATGTTTAAAAAATTTTGTACAGAAAAGTTGTAACTTACAAGAGTGACAATGAAAAATGTAAATAAAAAATAGATCTAAGTATAAACTGCACAAATGATAATACTGTATAGAAATATAATGCAGAGTTCAGTTTCAGCAATTAAATTAAATACCAGTCCAAATAAATAACACACAAATCTATACATAAAAAAAAATCTGTGAAGAAAAGTTGTACAAGTAATAAGAAAAACTATTACACATGTTTAATATTTAAATTAAATACCAGCCCACATAAATTCCACACAAATCTAGTGTTTCAAATGGGGTCTTAAACAATGATTCCAATAATTAACATGAAAATATTAGTTCACATACCATATTTAACTCTTCACAGAACTAATAAATTTTAATTCCAGTTAAAATAAATACAAAGTACATAAAAAAAGTAACTTTATTACTACTACACATGAGTTCTTAAACTGTATAGTTACAGATTAAAAACAAGATTTCTCTGGTTGTGCATTTTTCACTAATTATGCTTCCCGCCTTGGAAAATACCCTTTCGCAAGGTACACTTGTGCTTAATAAAGCACACAACTTTTCTTGGGTGAGTTGAGAAATTTGAGGGTAGTAGTACTTACTATTTTGCCACCACTTTAAGCGATCACTATCTCGAGGCAAAAGGTCCTAATTCAAGTATCGCTGTAGTTCGATGACTGCAGGAGATGTAACTGTCCTGATTTTTGTTTTTTCTTTTGCTTTTTTGTCAAAAGTTTCCCTCACAGACAAGACCTCTTCAATTTTTTCTTCTCCACAAAAGGAATCTGTTGTCTTTTCATTAGATTTGTCAGCAGGCACGGTTTTGTTCATAAATGTGTACTATCTCGCTTGTCAGGGTTTTCTTTCTACTATCAAGGGCAGAGTTGTTCTTGAATGCAACTGCCTTAAATGTAGGGTCCAGAAAGGTGCTTGAACTTAGTTGTATGTTTTAAAATTTTGTGTTGTGCCCTTCTTCCAGCTTAGTCACAAATTATTTCATAGATTCGTTGGTTTTAAGCTTTGGGCAGATGTCAGTGAGTCCTTCAACAATTACTATTACTAAAGATGCTGTCATGTAATGTTCTCCACTGATTACTCTGGTAGCATTTTCAAATGGTTTAAAAATACAGCAAATATTAGCGGCAGTTTGCCATTCCTTAGTAGTAAGAACCGGGAGCGGCTTATCCAACACAGCCAGCGTGCATCAAATTGCATCCTCCAACTCTTTGAATGTCTGTAACATATAAAATGTAGAGTTCCAGCGAGTCACTACGTCCTGGATCAGCTTCTTTTCTTCTTTTCCGGGATTCTTCAGGTCAGTTTTTAGTTTTTCGTTCCCTACAGTATTGCACTTGAAGAAGGAAACAATTGATTTTATCTTGTCCAACAATTCTTGGTACATTTTAAGAGCATCATGCACAACTAAATTAAGAGAATGTGCGAAGCATAGTAAATGTTTCCAGCCAAGGTGATCTCTTATGGCACTTTTGATGTTAGCAGCATTGTTTGATACAATGAATGTGACTTTGCCTTCCAGTTCCCATCTATTCTTCTTAGTTCTTCAGCCAAGTTTACACTCGTATGATTTTCGTTGAATGGGCAGTACTCTAGAAGGAAATTGTTTAAATTGAAGTCATTGTGAATGAAATGAACTGTTACTGCAATGACACTTTCATTGTTTGTCGAAGTCCAGCAATCTGTTGTCAGATAAACTTTAAGTGCTTGTTAAATTTTTTCTTCTACTTCCATCTTACACTTCTCATCTGACTGGTTTAAATACGAGTTCTTATATCTTATTCATTTGAATGTTTAGTCTTTAATAGTTCTGCATAAGGGTCTGCCTTCCATCTATTATTTTGTACTATTGGGGCCTGGGAATGCTCAGACACTAAGGATAACTAATTAAGGGTGCCACTTACCTGTGCGTTAGAGGCTCGAAAGTTACAAAACTAGAAAGTCGACCTTGAAGAACCCATAAAATGACCGCAGCGTCACGATCCAAGCTCCAGAACTTTAAGCAATGACCATTGAATTTTATTGATGGAAAGTCTGTAGCATAATTCAATGCATGTTACTGTCCTAGTTTCGCATTCAGATAGTATATTTTGAAGTATGGTAGACTGAAAAGGTAGTTTTTAGGTACTGTATGTTGGAGGGCTCATCTTTTTCCGAAGTGTTTTCTTTTCGCATGTAGGCTCGTTGGGCAAGTTGTGAAATAGTTGTGTAAAAACATTTTTAAGAACACGCTGCAGCATATTTTAAGTATTTGGTAGGTGGCGTCCTTAAGAGGTCTCCCTACTTGCACTTCAAATGTGTTGCAGCCAGTTACGACTCTTTTGTTGACAAAACTATTTAACGCATGTAATATCTGTATATCTACGAAAAGAACACACACTTCAAGCTATGTTGCTTATCGCTTTAAAAATTCGGCACGTTTATTGGAAACATATGTGTTATTCAGACTGCTGTATCTGGAAAAATGACATTTGTATTCTAAAAACACATCTATAGAAACAAGCATTAGACTTTGATCTACGTTGCCCCCACAAATAAATTATTGTGATCACCGCTCAAAGTTCCATAGGAAAAAGAAAAATAGTAAAGCACTGCACAGCAACTGAGTGATTTGCACTGAGAGGCGATAATGTATTACATACGTTAGTCTGTTATGGTGTTTTTTCCATATACAAATTGGAATAACTTCTGGAATCTAGTATAGAAGGTCAAAGTGTAACGTTTGTCTATTGTTGTGTCTTTTTAATAGTTATTTTTCCAGATGTGGCAGCCTTCCAAAGACATTTTTGCAATTTTGAGTGGTCTGAAAATGAAGTTTCTAATAAACGTGCCAAATTTTTAAAATTATAGCAACATAGTTTGAAGTGCGTTCTTTTCGTAGACATGAAAATATTATATGCATCAAATAGTTTCGTAGCAAAAGAGTCGTAACTCGCTGCAACACATTTTAAATATTTTTCTAAAAATACAAAAAATAATTTAATTCAGCTTTATACATGCTTTGGTGTAGCCATTAACACTGTTCTTCAGAGTGGAATATTTCATTTCATTGAGTCAGTTGGTTATTTTTTCTAGCATAAAACCATTTCATGTAAATTTTGAGTTTGACATGCTACTATACGAAAACTATCAAAGCTTAAAACATTTTCATTACAGTAAAATACACTCACAGTGTGTGTCTACAAAACAAACCATATATCGCACAAATTTAAAAACTACTAAAACAATTTAAATTCTCAGTGAACTTCCTCCTTAATGCTCACTCTCCACTTCTCTGAACAGGTCCGATTCCTGGCAGGGTTGGTCCCCGAATTTTCGCATGTGGGAATTGTGTCGGACGATGATGGTGGTCGGCATGTTTTCCTCAGTGATCTCCCATTCCTCCCGTCCCATCATTCCGGTACCGCTCC
The DNA here is from genome assembly GCA_003012365.1 of Medauroidea extradentata. Lineage (NCBI taxonomy): Eukaryota > Metazoa > Arthropoda > Insecta > Phasmatodea > Phasmatidae > Medauroidea > Medauroidea extradentata. Next base: position 25,618 of record PNEQ01126260.1, read on the forward strand.
ATGCTCACGTCACTCCTCACCAAAGACCTAGATGACAAGCGCTGACCAAATTCTCTCACTCACTCCACTTCTCTGAATGCTTTTATAAAGTATTCAACTAACAGGCAGTCCTCTTTTCACCACCCCTTTTGCCCACGTAAATAAGCAGTGATACCATGGTTTTATTGTAATGTGTGCCTAATCATAAGTCTGACATTTCTGTATTGAAAAATTAATGGCTAAAAATAATAGCCATCTTAACCTTTTCCAGAACACTAATACACATTAACAGATAATAATATGGAAACTTTCTGGGTGTGGAAGCTATTAGTAAACAAACACAGTGTAACTCATATTACGAGTACTTTGTATGATTCTACATGCAAGTAATAGAAACATAGCTACTTACCTGCGAATTTTCAGATTTCTTGTCCATAGACAGTATTTTAACTAAGGGATATTTCCTTTGCAAATGTTTTTTTTTTTTAATTAGGTGCTGTTGATCTGAAAGAAATATCCGCTTTACACAACTCACATTTTAGCTATGCATTTTGTGAAATTATGTAATGTAAACAACTCTGGATAAAATATGTGATGAAGGCATTTAACAGCTAGCGTATTGTACTCAATAACAGTGAACTATAATTAACTGTCTTAGCTCAATGTAAAGAACGCGCACAATATGCTAGTATGATGTCATAGTAATTCCTGTCGCAAAGTCTTGCACGGGATACTAACCCATAACCCCACCCCTTCCACACCACAAACTTTATACAATACCTGAGTGAATGTTAAAGGCATGCCGTGATAATTCTTTCGTATGTAGTGGCTACAGTCCAAAGAGGTTTTATTTATGAGTAGGTTGGCAAAAAGAAACGACTGTTGAATTATCTCTCTGTGATCATTCTCTTTTTTCGGGAGACTCTAATATTTTACTGCTTTTCACGTACTTAATTTTCGAATTTCATAAAATCCTGAATTTGGTTTGTAAGTATTTACATAACCTTAATTCTTATCAAAAAATCATCTCAATATCTCAATGGGTATTAGCGGTACAGATGATTATTTGAAATCACATTTTATTTTTTTAACAGCTTTCAAGGATGAATTTGGAAAAATCCTGAAATTACTTTTTTTGATATTTACGTAAGATTTATTTTAAAGCAGAAACAATTTAAATATTTCCACTGGTTTAGGATATAATTGGGTTTAATTAAAAAACACGTTTTATTTTTTTTAATAGCTTTCAAGGATGAATTTCAAAAATTTTGAAAATACTTTTTAGATATTTATTTAAGCATCATTAAAAAAAAAATCACCTCGCTATCTGAAATGGTTGAGGAGAAACCACAGATTAATGAAAAACACATTTTACAGCTTTTCACCCCCTTAATTTTCGAATTTCGCAAAATCTAAAAAATTTGCAAATAAGCATTTCTTTGGGCAATATTATGAAGTTAAAAAATGTATGATAGCACTCCTGGTTAATGAGATATCAAGGATTCTTTTAAAACACATTTCACCCCTTTTCACCCTCTTAATTATTGAATTTCGAAAAATCCTTTCTTAGTGGGTGCTTACGGGGCAAGTGGAAGCTTCCCTCAATATTTCATTGTTCTATGTCTAGCAGTTTGGGCTGTGCGTTGATGAGTGTGTGTGTGGGTGTGTTTGTGTGTGTGGGTGTGTTTGTGTGTGTGTGTGGGTGTGTGTGGGTGTGTCTATATATATATATATATATATATATATATATATATAGACACACACACTCACACACACACACACACACCAATTTTTTTTGTTCGTGTCAAATAATGTTTATGAACGGTTGTTTTGCAGGTCATGTGGCCCAACTGTATGTGCAGGTGCTGGCAAGACTCACTAGCACATTTCTGCTGGGGGTGAGAGTAGCATGCCATAGTATGCCAGTTATGGTTGTATCCAAGTTTTGCAGTCAACTTGTGGAACTGGAAGAAATACTTGCACAGTACGCTACTGCCCTACTTGCCCACCAATTTGTGAGTTCTAAAACCTTGCTTTTTCTTATTACTAAGAGTTAGCTTGGTGGGGTATTCAACAATGTGGTATGTACAAGAAGACTGATGTATTGTAGTAAACAGCGTACTTATAAAAAGTTAGTAGTATGTACTGTATGATCCATATAACAATTTTGAGGATGCAGGATGTAAACAAATGTATTACTTTAGTAGGATGATGAGTCAGTCACGTATGCAATATGTAGCACTTTGTTTGAAGGGCCCTCCCTTGATAGGCTGTGTTTATGTAAGGCAGAAAATGGATAGAGTAATAAGGACGCTGCTGGCCATTATATGCAATAAATACATTATCGCCTCTCCTCGCAGCCACTCTGCAGGCGTGCAGTGCTTTATTATTTATTATACTTTTCGCTATGGGACTTTATAAGCATGATGGGCAGCATAATTCAAAGTCTAATGCTTGTTTCTGTTGCTGTTTTTTTTTTTTTTTTTTTAATCCTGTTGTAATTTTTTCAGATACAGTTAGTTGAAAGGCCATTTTTGGCCATTTTGATGGGATAGAAAATTACGTTTCTAATAAATATGCCTACTTTTTAAAATTATAGCGACATAGTTTGACATATGACACTGTAGTTGTGTGGTTGTGTTGGTGAATGATGGGGGGCCTGTAAGACGAACTTGTACGCCTTATTAGGCAACAAGCTTGTGATTGGCTAGCTGAGTAATGCACAGTAGTGGCATAGCTGCCAGCTCTTACAATTTTCCCGTACAATGTACAATTTTGTGCCCTATTGTACGGTTGGACGATTCATATTAATTATTGTACGATATTCAAGTTTATATCCTATAATTTCAATACCGAACAATTGGTATGTAGATCTGACTTACAGTGCCGCATTTAATAAATAAAACTGTAGAACCATAGTTTCGGGAACTAGCGTGCTTCATTTATAGCCATTGTACTATATTATTCACCACAGAGTACCGTATTATTCATGCATCGTACGAACGTAACCCGAACTTTGCAGAACACACCCTATTGATTGTAGAAATTGCCGTCGCGACTCGTGCAAACAAAAGTCATGAGACTGTTTTAATTTGAAGTGGCTTTCCAATTTACCGTTTACGTCTAGTAATTGCTCAACACTCCTCATCAATTCTTGTGAACTGAAGGAAGCTATTGTTTAATTCGTATTTTCCCAGCAAATATTGAAGCGCACGTCATAGTTGCGTTGTGTTTGTAAATATGGTTTTTGCCAATCTTAATTGTATAATGTGGTTATTGCGGAGACGTATTTTAGTGCCGGTACTTGTATCAACATCGCATATTTAATAGTTGTAAAATGTAGGAATATTGCTACTCTAATATCTGGGAAATAGAGCTTTGCAGTTTTTACAATTACATTTTTATATATTTGCCAAACCGTACGTATGTTAAAAACTGTTAAAAAATTTAAAGTATGTGGTATTAATATTGTATAATAGATTAAATACTCTCACATCTGCACGTTCAACGATGTACAATTTATTTCTCAAATCCACAGTAATTGCATTGTCGAACAGTTGTGGTTATATGTGCCAAGTGTGATTAAATTGTCTAATTTGCACTCTGTAAGATTTTTTTGTGCTGTTATGTAACTGTGAAAGAGAATTTAAAAGCTGTGTTACCATAAATCTCAAAGTAGGGGCCTATCTATCGGTGTATTAAAATCGGTAAAGTTTGTAAACTTGCAGAAACCAAAACTACTTATACTAGGTTTGTTTAGATTTGTATGAATATTAAAATTATGAGCAGTATTTATAATGGTACAACAAAGTAAGCCTGCTGTAAAATACGTTCAGTAATTTCCCTGTTAAGTTTGTTTTCTTAATAATAGCCCTAGGGAGGCTATGTAATTTTAGCCATGAACACAACATATGAATAGTAGTAAAAATTTTAGCTAATTTTATTAATTACCCAGCATCTTCTAAATTTATTTTGCATACATTTTGGCCTGTTCACAGTGTAGTATTTTATTTAAAAAATGTCCAAAGTGTTTTAGTTTGATGGCATTTACATGTACAAACATCAGAAATGCCGCAACTCTTTTACGCACAATTTTACTCATTTTGAAAACTGTACTATTTCTGAATCCTTGAGGTTGGCAGCTATGTAGTGGTCACAGGGTCAGGCGAAAAGACCATCGCCAGGCAGGAGAATTCTTTGCGCCGTGGTCGGGGACGGTCGCACGAATGGGCTGCGGACCATTTCCCCAGCAATATACTCTCGAACTGGAGGAATACTTTTTCTATTGTTTTGTGATGGTGATATAACGGGAATAAAAACTGAAGTTGACATCAAATCTTTCATTTCAAGGTTAACGTAAAATGATCCTGTACAAATACCGACCGAGCTAGTTGTGGAAAATAATTTTATCAGTCAGTAGAAGTGCTGTTTAATTCATCATCCAACACGTACCCAGCTCGCAAGGGCGTGGCTGGTAATATTGCTGTATGGCTCCAGTCGAGGAGCTTGAGTTCCGTGATTAAATAACAAACATCGAGAGGAGTGCGATGTGACAATGTGAAACAGAAAATTTGCTGTTTCGTAGTTAAAGGTAATTTCAAATACGATGGCTGGAAGTCATGAAATTTAACAATTCAAAGAATACGAACATCTTCATAACATTCGGCAATGGTATTCATAAACAGTCATTTCAAATTATTTTGAGAGTGCACAAGGAACAAACTCTTAGTGAAGGATTCCTTGTTGTGAAGCTAAGTCGGGCTATCTGTCTGGGAAGTTTTGAACTGCAGTGTCCGTATCACAGAGCATGGCCAAAGCAGTACAGACAGCGGTTTAAGTTCCAATGAACTGGTCACAATACGTTGTGTTGGTGCTTACTAAATCTAACTATGCAGTCAGTAGGTACATAAATATCATAAATAAAAGTTTTAAAGTATATGAAATACAGACAGGTAAAATTCATTAGATTTTGAACAGGAAATAGTATTTAAATAAAACTTAAATTAAAAAAAGGTCTTGTAAAACAGTCTCATAAAAAGTAATGAACAGTACAATATGAATACATTTTTAAGACCAAAAAATATTTGATACATAATATATCAATCTTCTGAAATTTGTGTATGCATATCAATGGCAGATTATCCGGGTGCGGATTATCCATGTGCCGTATTTCACTTCCATAGTTTTTCTTTTTCTTATGCTAGAGACTAATGCATATGATTAACACTGCAGTTTGGAAAGGGTGTTCAGTTATAGTACACCACACTATACAAGTTCTGACATTCGAGAAAAGATCTCGTGTCTGTCAATCTTGTTTACCACACACATTGAAAAAAAAATGGGAAGAGGTCAGAAGATGGCAGAGGTGCGAGCTTGGCTAAGTCGCTTGTGCCTAAATATGTATTTCTTTATGCATGTGAGATGACACGGCGGAAAACGTGGGAAGGTGGGAATGATGTTTGGGCGCAGGCTAGGTCAGTGGCGTTGTTAGAAACGTAGTAAAAGGGAACAAATTGTATCTTACTTGGCATGAGATCATCTCTGTCTGGGGTCGTGTAGCCGACGGCCCATGTGACGGCGTGCTGGCGTAGCGCTGTTCTCTGGAGTGCTGGTCCGTGGTCGTGATGATGATGATGCTGGAATCTTGATTAGATGATTGATGTAGTCCATAGTTGGAACTGACTAGGTAACACACTCGCACCGAAATGATAACACTTGAGTTGAACTGAATCTAGTACCGATTTATTTTGTGTATTAAAAGCGGATCGGGATGCTTACGAAAACAGTCGGCCTGGCCATTTTACTACCCGGCCAATGGGTGACGCGGCTAAATAAAACAAACAGCTCGCCGGCCGTAACAATTATTAAGTAAAGCCCCTCAGGCGAAAAGTCGAGAGGGGTGGGGTAGGCTCCGGGTCCAAAGCAATAGAAACGTTCCGGTACTTAAATAACTATTGATATGCTAATGACTGGTGATAAAAAGTTGATGGGACCCGGAGTGTCGCGCTCGGACGTCCGTACCCCGTCGCCCCTCGATGCCGACTGCCGACCTTCACTTCCGTTTACACGGGTATCCACACGGACTCCGTGCAACCGGAAGTGAATACCATGTATTCCCTTAGTACTCAAACAATCTGGAACAATTTCAAAGATAAATATACAATAGTTACAGTATGAAATACTGAATACCAGTCTTAGATTATGAATGAATAGATGTGCGTCTCTGTTCATGTTGTGTACACGCCTGATAGGTTGCAGCTTAGTGTGATGCAGCAACAAATAATGAAGGAAAATACACAATGAAATAATCCTGTCCCAAAACAAAAATACAGGAACACAAAATAAAACAATACGACACTGCCACTCTCCCTTCAAGGTCATTACACATAAACAATTGGCGCACTGTTGGGTTGGCCGCTATCCTTTTGATGCATCGCCGGTGCATCGCTGTAGGGCAGTAGGGTGCATGGACACGGCGGACAGACGGGCTGCACGTGTGCGTGCTTGGCACGCATCAGAGAGGTTGTGGTGCAGAATGGTTAGAACATTCGCCTCCCATCGAGGCGATCCAGGTTCAATTACCGGTGGTGTCGGTCCCCAGATTTTCGCATGTGGGAATTGTGCCGGACGATTCCGCTGATTACAGGTTTTCTCGGGGATCTTCAATTTCACCTGTCCCTTCATTCCTTTGCTGCTCCATACTCCTATCCTGTCACTCCTTCGACAATGCCAAAGACCTAGATGTTGAGCGCTGACCAAAATCTCTCTCCTTCAATTTACACATGTGACTGATAACAAAAATTGTTTCATTGTTTTTCTTTACTTTCCTATGTGTTTGGTGTAGAATAAAATTGTGTGATATATATAAACCTCAACCCATCTTTGTAATAATTTTGTTCGGTAAAAATATGGGCCTGTACACATGTGAATACTCTAGTTTTACCAAGCAAAACTAAGACATATTTATTCATGTATGACAGTCATAAGACATTTAATTAATTATGACATTTTTTTAAAAGTATAGACGTCTTTGAGAATTAAATGGTGTCCCTGCAACCATAGATAAATAACCTCCTCAGTAATGGAATAGTGTGCCGCTGTGCTGCAATATTTGATTTCGTCGTGTTGTCTTCTTCCATTTCTCACATGTGTCTACATGAGCTGTACTGTCTATCGCTGTTCATTTGCTCGCAGTGGGAAATCACTTTCAGTTTATTCGGTTTCAGTTTGTAGTTTACGTTTATTTGGAAGATTTTTCCGTAGTTCGGCTGATTTTGGCATTTCCTTACTTTGTGTTGAGGTACTTGGCATCTCTGACGTGCTTGTGTTTAAAATACCAAGAACCGTGCCTATAGGTACCTTGTCACAAACCAGATTTCATTCAGTCTATGTTATTGCAATAAATTCTTTTTCCCATGATGGGAGCTTTATAGGCTTATTTCCAGTTGCTCAAGTCAGTTTTTCTATTTAAGACTTAATGTTTTTATGCAACTTCTTTAGCTGTGTAAGAGTTGTTTGCAATTTCTTTCTTCTCGTATATTTCTCCATTACATTTTACCATGCCTTATATTTTGCAGAAATCACTATGGGCAGCATCAATTTGTGGAACAGCATGGGATGATCTTTAAGTAGTGAACCTGACACTGCTCTGTTGTCAAATAAGTCTTCTGTCGTCTCATTTTCTTCAGACATAGTGGTCAAATATGCACTCATACTTTACTGTAGTTATTTTACACCATCAGGCCCAGAGGACCTTCGAGTCTGTCTTTTGCTCTGTTGTGCTAGTTAGTTGTATTCACTCCTAGTTGAAGTAGATCCTCACAGAGATCTCATCACCTCACCTCTTCTGTAATGTACTTTACCATAATGGCTCGCAAACTGAGTTTAAGTACGGCAGATAATTGTCTTGTGATGCAAGTATTCACCAGCTCTGACCTTGTCGTAAGTAAATACTTCCTAATTTAGACAGTCAACACTTTTTAAACTCTAGTAAACTCTTATGAGTAAGGTCAACTGTTATTCACTCTAATTAGTAGATAATACTTAATCCCCAAGTTAATGAGTCTCTTCTCAGTTTTATTCACTTTGACATTGCCACAAAGTGTTTTTGTGAGATGTTGTGTTTATTTTGAGTTGTGTATTATTTTCAAGGGACTTCAAAGTTAAAAAAAAAATGCAAATTACATCTTAGTTTTTTCAAATAAACTGTTAAATTTTTTAGACAAATTTTATTTACTTTAATTTTATAAAATTTTATTTGGAACTGAATCATTGTAATGAAATATATGTTTTAAAGCCTGGGTTCAGTAACATTATTAATTTAAACACAATTTGTGTTTTTTTTTTTGTGTACGTGTAGTCATTCAGATGAAATATATGTGAAATTCAAAACCTAATGTCGGAGGAAGTATTAATGAATCACGTCAAAATGTATTTCAGTTTTTGTCATATATATATATATATATATATATATATATATATATATATATATATATATATATATATAAAGTAGAACCCTGTTATAACGTTTTTCAAGGGACCTGTGAAAAAAATTGTTATATGCAGGAAAATGTTATTAGCAGGAATCAATATTTTTGCACCAATTAATGTATATTACACAAAAGTAACTTAAAATTCAATAGTTTATGTACAGTAAATAAGTCTATAATGAAATTAAATGAGGCTATTGTTTTGTGCTATCAGAAACATAATGAATACATACATTGTGTGTATTACAGAGGCTTTCCCACTTGTCTTCTGTAGGTTCATGATAGTCATCTTTAGGATTACAGTCTTTAATATCACTGTAATGTACACTTATGATACATTCCCAGACATTAATTTGTTTTTTTACTAATTTTTTTACTCTACAGCTCAATTAGTTTATCTAAAATAATTCAGTTCTTAAGAAAAATTTTACCCTCGTTATTGTCAATGTCTGAGAAAAAAAGATGTTACATATATGCAAGAAATGAAAATACCAGGGTTGTTATAAGCAGGAAATTAATGCATTGTACTTTATGGAAAAATAGTGGGACCAAAGAAAAGTGATGTTATATGCAGGAAAATGTTATATGCGGGAATGCTATAACAGGGTTCTACTGTGTGTGTATATGTATGTGTGTGTATATATATATATATATATATATATATATATATATATATATATATATATATATATATATATATATATATATATATATATATATATATATATATATATATATATATATATATATAGTGTTGCAAGTTGTGGGCTAGGTACGTTTGGGAATTGAGGTCTTTGACAAAAGAAAGAAAAAATAATAAAACTAACCTAGTTTATTTACAACTATCTATAAAAAAAACCTATATCTACAATGATTTATCACAATAGAAGTCAAACAAAACAAATAACTACTACAGTAGAACCCTGTTATAACATTCCCGGATATAACATTTTCCTGCATATAACATCACTTTCCTTTGGTCCCACCACTTTTCCATAAAGAATAATGCTTTCATTTCCTGCTTATAACAACACTGATATTTTCATTTCCTGCATATAACATTATTTTTTTCTGAGACAATAACGACAACTAGGGTAAAACGTTTCTTAACTGTAATATTGTACTAAGCTGGAGACTAAAAACAACTGTAAAAACCAAATGTATGTCTGGGAAAGTGTCATAAGTGTACATTACAGTGATATTAAAGACTGTGATCCTAAAGATGATGATCATGAACATACAGAAGACAAGTGTGAAAGCGTCTATTATATACATAATGAATGTATTACTCATGTTTCTGATAGCATAGTAACTACAGCCTCATTTAATCTCACCATAGGCTTATTTACTGTACATAAACTATGACATTTTAAGTTACTTTTGTGTAATATCCATTTATTGCTGAAAAAATATTGATTCCTGCTTATAACATTTTCCTGCATGTAACACTTTTTTTCACAATTCCCTTGAAAAACGTTATAACAGGGTTCTTCTGTATTTACATAAAGGAAAAAAATACATCTACATAAGTTCTCTGTATATGGAGAGGTTATTAGTCACTCACAATGGTGGACCCAATGAAGGAATACCGAGGAATCTTTTATGGCCTAGAAACACCTTCTTCCTACTACTTGCTGCGGTCCCACTCGCTGGACACCCTTGAACACTCGTCGCAACCCAATACTTCTCGTCACTATCACTTGAGCTCGCACCAGGCACCTGCCAGCCAAAACTCTCTTGCTCTTGTTGCAGCTCCCCCTTATACACCCACACCTACATCTCGAATTCTCTCGGCAAATCTCTGTTCTCCAACCTCTTGGAAAGGCGTTGCTTCAAAGTCGACCACCACCCCAAGAGATAAAGAAGGAACAGGTATATTCCAGATCACAATATCTTCCTCGGTTACCAGATATTGGGTGTAGGTGGTCGCCGCCGCACATGGGCGACAGAATGTACGCCAAACATCTTTGTTATTGCAGCTGCTATATCGGCTTGCACTGCTCTCAGATTACAGCGGCGTGCAAGTTGTTATCATGGAGTAATACAATCCATGCAGCACACAAGGAGATCTTTTAGTGCTGTTGCCACTGTACTGTATTACACCGCCCAGCCAGACAGTCGCAACTCGCAACACTGCCCCCTCCTTAAGTCTGTTCGTCCCAAGCAAACACAACAGACTCTGGTCCATCATAGAGAGCCAACCTGTCAATATGCACAACCTTGGGTTTTCTTGTCCGATAGCCCTTGCGAACAATCCGGAAGACCACATCTTTTATATTCTTGATAATCTGGTAAGGGCCTTCCCAGCATTTCTGTAGTTTCTGACAAATTCTTTCTGTTGCTGTGGGTTATACAGCCACACCAGCTGTCCTTCTTGAAATGTCCTTTCAGGTCCCCTCCGTTCATACCTCGTTTTCATCCGGTCGCTGCTGACTCTTAAATGTTGCCGAGCGAAGTCATGGACTGTGGCCTATTTGCGACGCAGTTTATCAGCATACACCATCGGTGAAGCAGGCTGCTCTTCTTCTGCTGACCTCCCAAACAGTAGATCACTTGGAAAGCGAAGCTCTAGCTCTAACAGCATCTTCGAAGGTGTTACCCTTGTGGCTTCATGGACAGTTGACCAATAGGCAAGGAGAAACAGAGGCACCTTGGAATCCCAGTCCTTTTGATTGTCGGCTACAAAAATGGACAAATACTGTTCTAAGGTACGATTTAGCCGCTCGACCATCTCATCCAACTGAGGATGCAAAGGAGTTGTCCGTGTCTTCTTCATTCCCAGAATTTTGGTCACTTCCTGGAATAACTTGGCTTCAAAGTTACAGCCCCGGTCGGAGTGAAGTTCGAGTGGCACTCCAAACCTTGAGAATACATGCTCCACTAAAGCATTGGCAACTGTGCTAGCCTCTTGGTTAGGTATTGGTATGACTTCAGGCCACTTGGTGAAGTAGTCTTTCGCCACCAATAGGTACCTATTCTTCCTCTCAGTCACTGGCAAGGGACCCAAAATATCTACTGTCATCCTCTTGAACGGGACTACAACAACATAATTCTGAAGATCACCATGCCCTCTAGTTCTTAGTCCCTTTCTTGCTGTACAAATATCACATGTTCGGCACCACCTCTCAACATCATCCCTGCAATGTATCCAAAAGTATCGCAATTGAACTTTGTTGAGAGTCTTATTAACTCCAAAATGTCCTCCAGCTGCTGAACTATGAAGTTCCTTCAGCACCTCTGGAACTCTAATTTCTGGGAGTACCAGCTGTAGGCGTGTTTCTTTGCCATCTGCACTTTCCCAGTTCCAGTACAGGACACCATTTCTCAGAGATAGAGAATCCCATTGTGCCCAGTATGCCTTAGTTGTAGTACTTTGATCAGATAACTCGGCCCACTTTGGATGCTGGCCTTTTCCTTCCATTCTAGTATTGGCCCAAGAGCAGGGTCCTTTCTCTGATCTTCGCCAATCTTTTCATCGCTCCAGGGAGAAGATTCATTGCCAATTGTGAACTCTTGGATTCTTGTTATCCGAGCAGTTGGTGTCTTCCCAGCCTTCCTTTCTTGGCTATCACAAAGAAAGCACATTGGCTCGCATGGCCTCCTGGAGAGTGCATCAGCATTGTTGTGTAAGCGCCCAGGTCTGTGCTGTATTTCAAAAACGTACTCTTTAAGTTGCTGCATCCACCTAGCTATCTGTCCTCCTGGGTTTTTGAAGTTCAGTAACCAACGTAATGATGCATTATCTGTTTGTAGAATAAAATGCCTTCCATATAAGTAATGGTGAAAATGTGAAATAGACTCGACCCTTTGCCAGGAGCTCCTTGCGAGTTACACAGTAATTTCTTTCAGGCTTATGTAACACTTTGCTGAAATACTCTAATGCTCTCTCTTTTCCATCCTGGATCTGTGACATCACCGCACCAATCCCCACATTGCTCGCATTAGTGTCTAAAATGAACTGCCCATCACTACTAGGATAACCTAGGACAGGAGGTGAAACCAAAATTTCCTTTAATTTTTGAGTGAGGATTCACAATCGGGGGTCCAGAAAAATTTTCTTTTAGTCTCAGTCAACTCATATAATGACTTTGCTATTGTGGCGAATCCATGCACAAAACGCAGATAGTAAGCACACTGCCCAAGGAAACTTCTTACTTTAGTCCGATCAGTTGGCCGTGGCCAATCTCTAATTGCTTTCGTCTTCTCTGGATCTGTTTCTATCCCTTCAGCTGACACTACATGTCCCAAAAATTTCACTTTCCTGAGGAACAAATTACACTTTTTGGAACTAACTTCAAATTAGCTGCTGTTATCCTCTGAAGCACTGAATCAAGGCGTGTCAGGTGTTCATCAAATGTCTTCCCTGTAACCACACTGTCATCTAAATAAACCTGACAAATATCCAAAGGTAGTACTCTTTCCATAAGTCGTTCAAATTTTGCTGGAGCATTGCACAGTGCAAAAGGCATGACCTTGAATCGCCAAGTTCCTTTCCCTTGTGCAGAAAAGGCTGTCTTCTGCCACTTCACATTGCTAGTAACCGCTTTTCACATCCAAGGTTGAGAACCACCGGGATCCAGCCAGGCTATGCAGAGTGTCATCTATCCGAGGAAGTGGGTCTTACCTGGTCTCATCATTCAGCCGCCAGTAATCTACACAAAATCTTGTTGAGCCATCTTTCTTCTTAACCAACACAACTGGAGATGACCAGGGGCTGTTCGATGGCTCTATCACATCCAGAGCCTTAATTTCCTTCAGAATGTCATAAACTACCTCATGTGAAGCAAGAGGTAGACGTCTAGGGGGTTGCTTGATAGGTCTGGCGTCTCCTGTATTAATATGGTGACATGCCACAGATGTCCTACCAAGATCATGTGAACAACATGAAAAAGCATTTTGATTCTTTATTAAGAGTTCTGCAACAGCATTCTCTTGTCTCCAGTACAGGTTTTCCTTTGTCCTCTTCAGGAGTTCTGTAAGTGGTTCTGGCAAAGTATGCTTCACAATATCCACCCTTAAGACCTTAAGACTCAGTGGTGTTTATCTGAGAAACCTGCTTACACAAGTCAATCGTTGTCCCCTCATCAATACACGAATTGCCTTGTCAGTCAAGTTCATTATAATAACAGGGAAGTTATTTGATCTTGATGAAACCAAAGTCCTAGCTATAAATACTCCATCTGGGAGGTTACTCCCTTTTCTTATACTCAATTAATCCTAGGCGCTTTACAAACTGTCATACACAGCGCCCTTGTATCACAATTTCGCTAGAAGCGGGCAACACAGTGGCCTGACAACAAACTACAGGGCAGCTGACTGGTGATGTTAATTCTGGTCATGGTATCAGTACCAACTGGGTTTCACCTACCTTCAAGACCCCCAGTGGAGTGTCTATGCAGCATTCTAGTTTCGGCAGAACATCTAGTCCCAGTAAACATGCATCCGCAATATCCGCTTCATGTTCTAACTCTAGCTCACCCAATTTTAGTTGTACACACTTCTTCCCTTTCACTGGTGTTGTCTCACCAGTTACAGTGGTTAACATGCACACTCCAGTACTTTGATAATGTGATTTCTGGGGGAAAGGCCTAATGATGTCTGGCCAGACGACAGTAATGGTCGCCCCTGTATCTACAACTATCTGACAGAGTACATCATCCAGGCTGCCCTCTACCAGCAATGCATCAACTTCCTGTTTCACCGAACGTGCTCGAAGGAATTGTGGGGCCTTACCTCCAGCAATCACAGACCTTCGTTCCTCGAGACCAATGTTTACATGTTTCCCGAATTTTTGAACAAAATGATTGGTCTCACCTGGCTCTCGGTCCTGGTTTCTTCGCTCATACTCTTGGCACTGGGCTCTCAGGTGTCCAGGTCGTCCACACTCCCAGCACTCTGGCTGCTTTCCTGGTCGAGGGCGGTGTTCCAATGCACCAACTCTGCTGGAAATAACACTAATTGCTGTCTTAATTTCCTTCAGGATATTCTCAATGCTGTTCCCCTCTTCTTCGCTTGTTACTTTTGCTGCTCGCACCACACGCCAATTCGCTGGCATCTGCCTTGCTGACTCGACTTCCAGTGCATGGGCTAGAGCATCTTGCATGGTATGAGGCACTGCCAGACGTACTGCTTGTTGCACCTCCAAGTCTACAATGGCATCAACAAAGAACCCAATGGCTAGCATATCTCGCGCCTCCTCTGGACACCCCTCAAGTGACAGATGGGCTAGTCTCACAATGTCTTGCCAAAGTTCCTGAAATAACTCCCCAGTTCGCTGACTATGGCTTCGAAGTTGGGCATGGTGGGCATGTCGTAAATAGCGGTCCCCGAAGCGCAGCTCCAGGGCAGAGACTAACGTAGAATACTCCAGGCGATGTCGTTCAGGCAAAGATTGAAGTATACTGAGTGCAGGACCCCTCAACAGTGCTGCCAGGTAGTAGGCATGTTGCTGTTCTGTCCAACCATTCTGAGTTGCAACAATCTCATATTGGTGCTGATATTCATGCCATGGGGTTTTGCCATCATAAGGGGCAGGCTTGAGTGTAACCCCCTTTCCAATCCCAGGCATGGCAACCTGAGCTGTATTCATGTTCTGTGGTAGTCCTACCGCCAATCCTGCAATCGCAGATTACCTCCCGTCGTTACCCTGATGTCTCAGCTCTGGCTTCGTCGAGCCGCTATCCTGACACACCGATACTGACCACCTGCCTGTCGCTGTAGAAATTTCTCCCATTCCGTTCTTAAGACACTCACTTCTTTCTGCAGGTCGTCTTTCACACTCCCGATTTTCTTTTTGACATTTTCATTGACACTGTCAATTCTATGGTCCACCAATTCACTGACATTTTCAATTCTTTGGTCCACCAATTCACTGACATTGTCAATTTTTAGGTCCACCATTTGAGAAGCACTTTCAATTTTCTTGTCCATGTACTCTATTTTAGTATGCACTAGCTCACTAATTCCCTCTATCTTCTTGTCTACATTCTCATTAACACTGTCTATTTTCTTGTCTACTTTCTCATTAACACTGTCAATTTTCCAATCAACACTGTCTATTTTCTTGTCTACATTCTCATTAACACTGTCAATTTTCCTATCAACACTGTCAATTTTCTTGTCTACATTTTCATTAACACTGTCTATTTTCTTGTCAACATTTTCATTCTATTTTCTTGTCTACATTCTCATTAACACCCTCAATTTTTGTATTTACACCACTTATTTGGTTAACTATTTGGCTACTCAGTCCCTCTATTAGTGCTCGCAAACCCTCTAACTCACTAGCCATTTTTCTTGTAAACATAAACTTATAACCAAAAATTTCTTACCTAATAAAAATTAACAAGTTTGATTAAATTTTTAATAATTGCCTCCACCCCACTTCTGACACCAGTGTTGCAAGCTGCGGGCTAGGTACGTTTGGGGATGGAGGTCTTTGATAAACGAAAGAAAAATTAATAAAGCTAACCTAGTTTATTTACAGCTGTCTGTACAAAGAAACCTATATCTACAATGATTTATCACAATAGAAGTCAAACAAAACAAATAACTACTATTTACATAAAGGAAAAAAAAATACATCTACATAAGTTCTCTGTATATGGAGAGGTTACTAGTCGCTCACAATGGTGGACCCAATGAAGGAATACCGAGGAATCTTTTGTGGCCTAGAAACACCTTCTTCCTACTACTTGCTGCGGTCCCACTCGCTGGACACCCTTGTACACTCGTCGCAACCCAATACTTTTTGTCACTATCTCTTGAGCTCGCACCAGGCAGCTGCCAGCCAAAATTCTCTCGCTCCTGCTGCAGCTCCCTCTAATATATCCACACCTACATCTCGAATTCTCTTGTTAAGTCTCTGTTCTCCTACCTCCTGGAATGGCGTTGCTTCAAAGTCAAGCACCACCCCGAGAGATAAAGAAGGAACAGGAACATTCAGATCACGATATCTCCTTCGGTTACCCGATATTGGGTGCAGGTGGTCGCCGCCGCACTTGGGCAACACAATGCACGTCGAACCTCTTTGTAATTTCCGTTGCTATATCGGCTTACACATGCTCTCAGATTACAGCGGCATGCAGGTTGTTATCATGGAGTAATACAATCCATGCAGCACACAGGGAGGTCTTTTAGTGCTGCCGCCACTGTATTGTATTACACCGCCCAGCCAGACAGTCGCGACTCGCAACAATAGTATAGATTCATTGTTTAAGGGAAATGGTGCACGCTGAAAATCAGTCGTGTGTGGAAATAGGCCGCAAACAGGCCTAAACCGTCCACAAACGCGTACTTGTATGCTTTCAGCGCGCAGTTAGATTGTATATAACGCAGGGAGCCGGATATCGGCAGTCAGTTGGCAGCGAGCCTTCGTAGAGCGAGGGTGTGCTTCTCTTCGCTGTGCGCTATGACATCTAGCGGCCACCGCTTGAACCACCTTAAATGTAGCTTTTTCCTTTGTTCTTTTCTGCTTCGCCCTTCTCATCGCTCAGACTCTCCCTACTCGGACTAAACAAATGGCTCGGGGGAGGGGGGAAAGAGGCGAAGAGTGTGGGTAGTGAGATTACTTATCTCTATAAGTATCGCATGTACCATGAGTGACACGGCGTGGCTAGGGACATATCAACACACACAGCCCGGCCAAACCTCTGGACCTAGACACACGAAATTTTCAAGGTGACTTCCCCTCACGCAGTGAACTCCAAACAATAAGGAATTTTTCTAAATTGGGAAATTAAAGTGGTGACAGGAAGTAAATTAGTTTTGCGAGATTACGTTATTTTTGCTTTAAAGTATAGTGTATTCATATACATACTACAGTATTTTTAGATTTTTTCAAATTTCTAAATGAAGGGTGAAAAACTTAAAATGTATTTTAAATGAATACTTTCCAACCTGCTGAGATATCTAATTGATTCTTACAAGCTTTCATAAATACTTTAAAAAAAAATGCTTTCATTGTGTTTTTTCCTCAAAATTTTACCCAAAAGGCCGTTAAGAAATGTAATGTGTTTCCAAATAATTCTCAGTAATTCGTGAACCCATAGAGATAACGAGATTATTTTTGAATAGGAATGTAGCTTACGTGACAAGTTATTTCATTCCCCCCCCCCCCCCTGAAATCTGACATCAGGTGTGTAAATGGAAGTAAAATGTTCCTAAATTCTGGCAAAATGAGCATGGATATGGATTAATAATTCAAAAGGTGTTACTCTTCATCATTGGATTTATGAAAACACCTTTTGGTTTTGGATCCCATACACATAAGGATTCAGATAACATGTCTTGGTGTTATCTGGTATTATGTATGTCTGCAGTGAGGGAGATTTATAGCATCCCTTGTAATAGATTGCGACAAGAAATTTCTCTTATATTTTGCACACACACATTAGTAGCAGAACATGTTTATATTTGAAGCATATGACAAAGTTGTGAAATGTTAAAAGCATAGAGGATGCAGCCGCCACGGGACAAGCTTAGAGCCGGTGAGGGGTGACATGAGCTGGATACAGAGCAGTGCTTCTAATGAGGACGGGAGAAACGGGAGATTTGCCTAATGAAACACTACAATCCAACCAGCCGGGAATCGAACCGGAGTTACTATAATGTTGTTCAATTTTGACAGAATACCTGCAGATGAAGTTGTCTCAATTATTTCCTTCATTTTTTTGTACAAAAAATTATAGCCGAGGACTAAACGACGGTAACTGCCATAATATGATACACAACTATTAGGGAATGTACCTTGTTTACTTGAACAATTTAAGAATCGGTACTAAAATTTTGTTAAATTTTTAACAACAGTAACGGATGAAGCCGCAGCCGGGAAGGTAGTTATATATAACTGGTTTTCAGACAGTCAAACTTTTTCATATTTTAGGATTTCATAAAGTGCCAATACCATAGTAATTATGTACTTCATTTACATATTAGGTAAGCACGATAAAACACTCCTTTTTGGTAGCTAAATACAAATTCCATATCCGAAATGCCAGCATACGTTTATACGTTTTCGTACTGAAATATTCGCCGTCGCAGTATGTCGTGCATGTATTTTAACGTCATTAGGAAAGTACCTAAACTGCGAAATTATTTCAGTTTACAATGACAAAACTGAGCATCTTTAAAATACATAATGGTAATACATTTGAGATTTGTTTTGTAAGACCACTTCCAATAGGAACAGCTCTATCGCGTCACTTTGTCACTTTTTAATAACGAACTGGCACAAATTTTTGTTTCCTCTTGAACCTTGTACTTGGTGTGGCGAAACAAACTACAACACGGAATAAAATTAGTTACATCACACATGTGTTTTATTGATAACAAATACATTGCAGTTCATCCAGCCGGCTATTTTTAATGAACATGGCCCAACATAACATAGTCCAAAACATAATATAATTCAATAGAAATTTTTTTTACTTCAGTTACAATACATATATTATTTATTCGTCTGGGTTAACTATATTTTACTGGATCATTTACGACGGTATAAATATAATTACTACGTGAGTTTAGCAACTGAAAAATATACTAAAATGTCACTGGTAAAAAGGAATTTTTGCGTTTGTCGCTTACACAGCATTCGGGCGTATCTTCCCATTGTG
>PNEQ01126265.1:0-31672 GCA_003012365.1 Medauroidea extradentata
CCCGCCCGTGACGTCAAACGTCGCTTACGAGTGCATGCCCTGTGGGACAGAGAGGGTAGATGTTGCGCCGATCTGGAATGGTCGCTGCTGACCATTCCAGGAAGGTAAATCATGGAAGGTTCTCGACGGCGCAACCAGTAGTTATAAATACCTGCCGGCCGTGTTTTGGCGCTCTCTTCGCTTTTGAACTCTTTTTCGTAGGACTTTTTCGTAGGACTTTTTCGTAAGACTTTTCGTGTGCTTCTTGTAAGGACTTCTATGGTAGAACTTAGGTTAGAACTTAGGCGATCATGGCGATGCCCCGATGGGCGAGACGACGGCCTAAGGGCCAGATGGCAGGAGTTTAGTTTAACTTAAGCTTAGTTAGTTTTGTTTATCATCTATTTTATTTCGGTTAGTTGTTTATTTATTTTGGTATAAGAAGACTTCGTAGCCCTGAGATGGATGAGACTTCGCTAGACAGGAACATCAAAATGATAAGTATTATTTCATGTTATTATTTTATTATTAATTATTACTATTTCCCCTTTAGATTTCCTGTTCGGTATTTGTTGAATAGTCGTGGATACGTTGACGCGGTTATTTGTTGTTGGCCAGTGCAATTGCCTTTTATTAAATGTTTGTTTTGTAATGCCAGAAACCACATTACTGTGTAGTATAATTTCTTTTCTTAATGTACTATCTGGTCACAGTTCATCACATTTAAATAACAAATCTTTTTCCAATTTGTACAATTTTATTTTCATTAATGTAATAATTATTTTTGTACAACATTTTATTTTAATCTTTTGTAATAAACTACACTAATTTGAATTCACTCTTTCATTTCAAGTAGTCGAACTGTAGTCCCCTTTTAACATTAATTGATAGCCCCTATTTGCAGAACGTGTATCTTGATTTAAATATTTATTTTAATAATAATATATGACTATGGATGATAAGCACATGCGCGATGCAAGATAGGAGACGCGGCCCGTATTGGGACGTTAGTCTATGTTTCGATCTTCTGTACCCCTCGCAATAGATAGTTTGCCAAGCGGAGTTATTATTTTATTTCAGTTAGTTTGTTGTGCTCTACCATACATTAATACTTTATGATTGTAGCTAGGCTACAAAGTGGAAATTCTATCTTTAAAGTGCTTGCTTGTTTTTATTGTACTTAAGGAGCTACGTGCCGTATGTATACCCCCCAGTGATGTTTTAATAATTACAGAGTTTATTAATCTTTATTGCTCATCGTTATGTTTCAGTCAAATGCTTGTTTTATCTACTTGTGATGTTTATTTGCTTTCCACCTCGTAGTCTTGGGAAGCTTAATATTTCAGATATACTTTCATCCCCCATTTTATATTCAATACTTTAGCTACAAAACAATCAAGAAATACCTTAACTATCAACGACACTCCACATATGTTTAACTATTTAACACTGCCTATTCTTTTTACTTTATTTATATTCTATGACCCAACCTCCTGACAATTTATGGTGGGAGTCGCCGGGCATGACTTTCGTCGGTGACTTCCACCGTGACAATATAGCGCTTTAATACTGGTCTGCGGTTTTTTTTATGTATATCAGGCTAGAGTTGCAATCTAATATTTATTATCGTTTGAATAGTTTGCAAGACAACCAACTACTAAGTTGCACATCAATTGTTTTTGTGTGCAAATGTGTGTGCCTTCCGTTTACTATATCTTCTCAGATACCGGAGCCAGTCAATGAAAGGAAGCAATGTCAGTCCACCCGCGATTTTGCCTGCGTGCATTACTCGTAGCAGTTAATATTTACTTTAATTAAACAACCTCTTCATACACCAGATTAATAGTTCGTCAATACAGTGTTAGAAAAACCAAGTAACATGTATAGCTAACTCTGCAGCAGATTAAAAGTTGCGAAAAACAGTCGTTAGTCTGTCCCTGCTACATCAATGATTTCCCCTTCGTGAAAAGATTATGAGGAGAAATTAAGAGTATCTTAAATGTAAGAAGGTAATCTTAAACGTAAGAGAGTTAGCTAATGATATAAGAAGTACGTGGTAAGAAGACTGATTTTCCCCGAGAACAATTGATTATTGTTTCTTCAATTAATGTTTTTTTTTTTTTTTTTGCAAAACCTTCATTTAAAGTTTAGTATTATTGGGAAGTATTGTGGTTTAAGATTCCGCAGAAATTTACTTGTGTAAATATGACGCGTAGGCTGATGGTGTCGAGGTACTACAGTTGGTATTCCCAGTTCACTCTAACCTGAGTTCTGAAGTAAAGGAATAACGTAATATTGTTGCACTTCACTAGATTCTAATTGGCTCAATTTGTGCAGCGCGCTGAAATACCATTTCCAATCGACAAAAGTGTGTACATTCGGTACCATAGGAAACAACAACGCCCTATATATTAAAACAATATTGCGCGAAAATTGTGTACGTGTTATCGACATACGGAAACCAAAATTGCATAAAAACTTGATTAAATTTTTGACATAATTTGCTCTTACTGTATATTTCAAAATTTAATTGTAATTATCAAGCCATGAATAATGCTAGTATTTAAATATTCTGGTACTAACGTAACGAATATTTGGTATATTACATGCAGAAAATAATTGTCAACAAAATGAGTGATTAAACTTAATGCAAAGTACTCCTGGATTATTTTGTACTTCGTTTTGGAAAAATTACATTTTATAAATCACCAAACAATCTGTCGATAGTTCACGACACAAATTCGTTATTTATGAATTTTTTTGTAAAGAATGCTATGCCAGATTTTTATTCTTGCTTTACAAACATTATCGCAGTTATTTTAATAATGAAGACATGTACCCACGTTTCGAAAACCGTGCAAGACATTTTCACTGTTTACATCCAGCTTCACATAACGTAATCCGCGAGTTAGACCATAAACATTACCGACGCGAAGACGGAACGAAATTGATCAAGGAATTTTGGTTCGGATGAACTGGAACGGAAAATGGACACACGGAAAAGCCATTCGCAGTAGCCACAACATTGACGTGTTAATGTCCAAAAATACGATGAGAAAATAAAACATTGTATCTGATTGTGGTATGTCTTACTTATTTTACGGTGGTAATTATTACTGAACTAAACTTTTGGTATTTTCAAAGCATCATACATCTCTAAATACTGGCAAGCGTAACAAGAAACTCGTAAGTATAACAGTGCGTCAGTCGTCAAATAACTCGTGGATCAACTGTACGGACGTGTCGTATTAATTATAACAATAAATATATAGCGTCGTAGATTGTGTTTACAACGTCTGTATATTTTTGATATTTGTTAATAAAACGCTCTAATTAAGTGATGGAGTGGTAAATTTATGTGTAGGCCTACACAACAGATAACAAAGATAAATTTCCTACGCAAGATCACAGAGCACGGCGGTGGGTAGCCAACGAACATGTATGCTCATAATTTGCTTTGTTTATCCTAAAACTCAGGTAAGAGTGAACGGATAATAGTGGGCTGCACAAAAACATTTTTTTTCCACTTCTAATGTCATCAACCAGGTGTTTATTACTTCATCAGTGTCAAAATTATACGTTTGCACAGTTTTACACGGAATCCGAGCCCATAGCCTCCTGTATCGTAAAACGTAGTTAAAACAACTGCGTCACGTAACGTTAAAAATATTAATTAAAAACTAAGATCATAAAGTACACAGGATGTTTCAGAAATACTTTTACAAACTTGAAGGGTAGGTTTTTAAATTAAAACAAGAAAAAAGTCCGTATAAACATAAACCGAAAACCCTTAGTTTATGAGTTAACAACTAAAGTTTATTTAAATATGTTGCAAGTGTAGCCAGTAGTAAAATTAGTTTTTGTGTAAATGTATGATGTGCCTGATACAATTGTAGTGATGCCTTCATTTGTATCTTCTGTGGAGAATGTGTTTTTTTTTTTGACAGGATATGACAGTACCTGATCAGACCTAAGCATTTGGAGGAGGAAGCAAGAGGGTGTAATTTCAAATATTTACTACGCATTTCTGAGTTTATGTCAGTTTCACTGAAGGCAATATCGGAAACTCACAATGATTACTTGGGATAACAACCTCTTGCTCGCTCACATAAATGAACACTCGTATCATGCACTGTCGCACCCTTTTGAGTACTCCCACATCCGCAATTGAGAATACAAATGAAAACTTCGGCATATTTGTATTCAAAACGTTATTCATTTATCTGAAAATTATTTAAACTTCGGTTATACTTTCAACACATTGATATAAACTTTCATTGGTAACTCAAAAACTGAGGATTTTCGGATGTATGTTTATACGAACTTTTTTTCTTGTGTTGGTGGAGGGAACTCGCCCTCCAAATTTAAAAAGTATTTCTGAAACATACCGTATATGGATTTATTCCTTATGCACGTACAGGTTGTGCATCATAATACTTTTCCAGAATTGCAGCAAGTTACATCCGTATGAATAAATTCTCGCCGGTAATAATTACTGTTTTGAATGTCTACTTTAAAAATGTTTGCAAAACAAGTTTTCCCCTCTTTTTGAGCAATTTTATTCATTAAATAACTTGTATATACTATGTTAGGTATGTATATGTCCATTAATCTGCTGCAAATATCACTTTAATATCTCGACTGTTTTGATAAATGTATAAGAAAAATTTGAACATATTTCCCTACCTTTTCCCCCCTAAATTATTGTGTTTCGAAAAATTATTCAAAATAATTATATTTATATATATGTATATATATATATATATATATATATATATATATATATATATATATATATATATATACACATGTAAGATGTATCATAATGAAGTGAAAATTGCGACTATAGCCCATTGTGTTCGACATGTCTATAAAAGATTAATACAAAAACACATTTTCAAATTATTTACATTACATACTTTTTAAAAATCCGGATATCAGTGTTATTTAAAAGCGAAGAACAATGAAATTTCTTAAAGGTCTTGACAGATATTAAAATTCATCGAAATTTCATTTAACTACATTTAATCACTTTCGATGAGTAGTTAAAAAAAACACTGGGATTTTATAATATGTTTTTCATGAGTGTTATATATCAGTGAAAATCACGATAATAACTTTCGTAGTTTTCACCAATGCCGTTGGGGAAACCTACACAAAAATTTTAAGGTTCCTTTGTTCTGTGAGTTATGTATTGATATGTCGGTCAGTCAGTTAGTCAGTAAACTATTTTATGTATAGAGATTAAACACTAAACGTCATCGTCTTTTTTTGTTCGATACTGATCTTGCTGTGATAACGTATAATACTAATCGTCTGATAACGTGGCAAACCATACACTGAGCGCCTCGTTTCTAAGTTACTTTTACTCTATGATATATGCATTGTTACCACTGCTTTGATCTTCTCTGTGTGTTGTTGGCATTCTCGCGTCAAGTTCACAAGTTTCTGAGCCTGCACCTGAAATCACAGAATACAGTAGATGTATATAATATATAACCCTACATGACATGACACTACACCACCACGTTAAACATCTACTGCCAAACATTACAGTAGCGACTAGTAGAGATGAGTTCTGTTCATAGCACATGTAGCCTGATGCTACTGGTGTGAGATAAATGCATGAATTGTGAATACGTTGTGTTAATGTAAGGAAGCGGCAAAAACATAGGCAAGGTCGAACAACTGTTTCTTGACATTCGGGCTTAAGCCCTTTCACACGATCAAATTTTGATTCAATCTTCTTTCAAATTTAATGAATTCAATTACTTGAGTGTTTGTGACGCCATGCTGGTTATAACAGCGCTAATTTTGTATTGTAATTTATTGAAAATCATTAATTCCGTCAAATATTTTTGTTATGAACATGTTCGGAATTTTTTTGAATCAAAATATTAAAGAATAAAAAGACGCATTATTAATATTATTAATTAAAATAACAAAAATATTCTGAGTGCGAAATTTACAATATGAAAAATAACTACCAACATTATTTTATGTAAATAATATGTACAATAATAATAATAATAAATGTACTTTTTGACTAAACCCGGTAATTTTGTGTCGTGCTTGGTCAGTAGAAAATTATTAAATATTTATATTATTTACTTTGTGCGTCATTTGTTTATAAATTATGTTATAACTTTTCAAGTGGTATCTTCAATGTTTATTGAATCAAATCTCTTGCATCGTAGTGCTTTTCAATGAATTGAATTCAATAAATATTTGATCGTGTGGAATGGCCTTTAGTTGAACGGGCCCGAGATGTCCTGTGAGAGAGGTGTATCAAGAATATAACCGATGTTTGTGACAGAGGTTATCTAAGAGTCATATTCAAACCGAAATATTTAATATCAACTGTTGATTGAGTCTTTGGTTGTGTGAGTATTTATTTTAAAGTGGTTTAGTTATTTACTTTATTATATTTATTATCCTAAAACATCGAGCGAGACATTAATAAATATTACTGACAAAAAAACTGATGTCAGTAGTCGCTTGGTATTAATACGTGGTGGCTGTTTACATGTATACATCACTAACTGAACATAAACCTTCTATGTTGACCAAGTAATTATTTACCTTATTTATCATATATTATAGAGTAAAATATTTTGGCTGTAAGTTGTAGTACATAAATAAACTGCAGCAAATACATTTCCTTTTACTTTCCACTAATGTTTCCATTATTACTACATATTTACTTATAGAACGTAGATCAAGATTGGTCTGACTGATTATCTGGCGACAAAACACACTTACTGTGTCGTTAAGTTCCTTGACCTGTTGCTGAAGTTCTTGCACTTGTCGATCGTAGTCGCCTAGTGTATTATCCAGTTGGTATACCTGTGACACATCAGAACGTAAATCACGCACACTTTATACAGCCAAAACTAAACACTTACTGTGCTGATGTTACTACACCAACTGTAGTCGGGCAGCTAGTTGCAATTATCAATACTACTAGCAAGAAATAGGACAGTTGCTTTCATGCTTCTTTAACTTCGCTCATGATGTCAAATTATGAGCTCCACATTTAACCTATATAATGAATATAATAAATATATAAACACTTTTCTCAATAAAAGTATCTACGATATTACAGAATAATCTAGCCATGGTTAAAAGCGTATGCTTTAAAACTTCAGCTACGTATTCCAATCATATAATGATACAAATCAATGAGAAAATACTTTCTTTAATTCAAGTCACTACGATATGATAGTATAATCTAGCCGTGCTTTAAACGAAATACTGTAAAACATCAGAAGGAAAATAATATTACTGAATGACTCAATTTACTTGACAGTTTTTTTTTTTTTTTTTTTTTAGAATTTAAGCAAAATGTATGTACACATATATGCTTGTGTGTATGTGTTTGTTGTGTATGTGTATGTTTATACATAACATCAGAGATTTCTAATAATAACAATGCGATGTTAAATGTTATAAATAAGACATAGAATTGTGAAATTCAAAATTTTACGTTACAAATAAAATTTTTCTAATACTGTTTATTAAAAGAAAAAAGTAATGGTTATTTTACCAGAAGAAAGCTCGTAAACGAACTTCAAAACCATTATCAGTCTAGCCAACACAACAAAAAGTTCACATGTCAAAAAGTAATCTAAATTTTCAAAATATCTGAGGAAACTAGAGGGATAGGCTTACATTTGAATCAGGAATTGGCAAAAGTCTCCTGTTACAATCAAGCAGATTACTTGAAAGGGCAGTGTGTGTGGAACAATATGAAACATAATTCACGTAGATACACTTTCATTTTTCATTTTTTTATAAATTAATAAAGTTAAAGGACTTGGTGACTTTTGCAAATGAAGTAACGTTCATTCTAACAATGTCACGTAAAACAAAACTAATTAGTGCAATGTTGGTATATTCTAGTGATAAACTAATACTACGATACATACAAACATATTTTGCAAATACACCACCATCTGGTACTTTACACCCGTAAAGCAACGTTATGTATTGCACTATTAGAGAAAGCATAATGTACTTGGTGTAGATTATTGAAACTTTGGTATATGCTAGTGAAAAAACTACTTAACAGCATGGATACAGATTATACGAAGACAATAATGTAAGAAATAAAGAAACTAATGCATTGTTGGCACATTAATAGACATGTCGATTAGTCTGTGGCAGGCCGCCAATGTAGTATAATGTCGTAGAATGTGACTGCTTCATCACGAACTGCAACATACCACGCATGTCTTCTTGTTTTGACTTTGTATTGCTATAGTTGCATATTTTTAAGCATTGCAACGGTTCTCAACTGTCCTGGGAGCTGAAGATTAAAGGTATGAAACTGTTCATGTACTTCAACAACTCCTTTAGCATCAGACATGTAAATGAACTGGTAGTAACAGAACTGTTTAATGTAGAGAATCACAATGTCCTTGTAATGTCCATATCACTGGCATTAACAAAAGGTACCAAGTCCCGGACCTGGTACTTCTTGCAAGTTCCATATATATTTACTAGTCCGTTTGACATATTTCTTGTACAGGACTTGGTTTCTTTTGTTGCTGACAGCCAAGAGAATGCTTTGGAGAGGCGAAATCTCGTATTATCTTAATGTTCTCAAAAAGTGGACGTGGTACCTGTTGCAAATTACCGATTCATTTCTTATGAGCAAGCTGTTCGACACGAAAAAATGATAACATTTGAAGGTTCCTGATATTCTACTAAAACTTTTTGTAAATTTTGCATATACACACATATATATATATATATATATATATATATATATATATATATATATATATATATATATATATATATATATATATATATATATATATATATATATATATATATATATATGTATATATATATATATATATATATAAGCTTGTTGCCATTAATTTTTTGTTTCACTTCAAGAATTTTGTTGCAAATACACTAGAATTAATTTTAAGTATGTGAAATATTTTTGGCAATAAACAGGTATTTTATATCCCAGGCATTTTCTGTACAGTTTCCAGATTAATTTTTACAAACTATTTTACAAATATATACATTTTTTAGTTACAAGAAAAATGTTCCACAGTGTAGATTATGTATGTAAATTTGAGAGCTGCTTCATTCGAGTATGTTTCAGTAGAGGAGTAAAAAGATATCTTTATGCTGAAACAATTTCATTGATAAGTGCAAAGTGATTTCCAGAGTTTTTTTTCCTTTTAAACTGCTGGTATTAAGATATAAATTGTTAACAGTAATAACTCAACCATTAGAAAAATATTTTGTGTGGATATTTTAGTTACATGAAGAGCTACACAACAAACACATACAGTGGCTTCAAGTAGGTGATAAATCTTAAAGTATTTGAACAAATAAATTTGTGTGAATTATTGAATTTTAAGGCGGCATTAATTCATAAAGCTGATAATTATAACCGTACTTATACTTATTTAAATAAAGAATTCAATGAAAATAA
This sequence comes from Medauroidea extradentata, assembly GCA_003012365.1. Classification (NCBI taxonomy): domain Eukaryota; kingdom Metazoa; phylum Arthropoda; class Insecta; order Phasmatodea; family Phasmatidae; genus Medauroidea; species Medauroidea extradentata. Next base: position 9,440 of record PNEQ01126265.1, read on the forward strand.
TGCACGCTGTGAATTATATAATGGTTACTAATAACCAAATACACGTTTTTTCTTCATTAGGAAAGAATTTGGAATGCATATTTATTTTATCTTCTGAAATATCACACACAATTGGACGTACTTAATTTATATTTTTCAAAAATAAATGTTACCTTTACGTGCTACAAGAGTGACATCCAACAGAATATTGTCTAAAGTGATGATTCAATACCATATGGTAAATTTCTAGTTTCTTATGCCTTATTTAGCTCTTCTCAGGACAAGTCTTATCAACTTTTGGGTTACTGCGATACTTAAAGTTAAATAGTTCACCTACTTCTGAATGTTGTAAATGTAATATTGTCCTCCACATTGCATATGTGATCAGAACCGCACACAGAAAACTTCTTTCAGAAGGGGCCTAAACACCAAGAGTCAATTTCACTAAGTAAACATTTTGGTGTTATAGGCTTCAATACTATGTTACACGCAGCAATGAACTGCAGGCACTATGACTTTTTAAACACGAACAAAGTGTTAGGTAATCCCGAAATAAGCAATGTTTAAAAGTAACTTCGATACTCCAACTAAGCGGAGTGTACGAGGGGCCCTTTCCCAGAAAATTGGGATTTCTAGGTGCAAAATGATGCTATTTGAGCTGTTCCATTAGGCAAGGAGGGTACTGGACCCGATTTAGCTATTCCATCTTGTGTAATTTCAAACAATTCGGCGACAAAAGGAGGCTCAGGCGCGTTCAATAAAATTCTAAATCAACATTTGAATATTTACTACGAACAACTGTTATGTAGTTCGATAAAATGCGGCGAATTATCAAAGCTTCTACATTCAATCAATGCAGTAGCCTTCATTGTGAAATATTTGGTTGAAGTGTTGAAGGAATAGTATTACATTTGTACGCGAATTTCGTCTTAACAAATACGGGAACAACTGTCAAATGGTAACCATGAAGCAGTTTTGCCAACTTAAGTATCAAACCATAATTATGTTGGCTGAAGTTCAGGGAAAACGAATGTTAATAGAGTGTGGCCTACATACGTAGATAGTTTACGTTATACAACGGTTCTGTAAGGCGACGCCGGGTTCATTAAGGCCTTACAAAGATATTCCTGACTCTTTCACGCTGTTCCTGTTACAAAAACACCGGGAATTCATAGGACTGTACTTCAGAGCACAGCGCATTTGCAAAAAATTGACCGGTATATTTACCGAGAGGTTGATTGGGTACCTTCGGAATATGTGTAACAGCGAAATAAAAATTGTGATACCCTTGTGGAAATTCAGTTTTATTTCCCTTCGTTTAAGCAACATCTTTAGTAATTTATCGTTTCTATGGTAACATTCACTCAATTAGATCGGCGGTTGGAGCAGTGGAACGAGCGCTCGACTCCCAACAATATAATGGCGTACGGCGTGTTCGGACACCCCCGATCCTCCTCATCTGTGAAATGTGGTTTTCGTTGTCGTTGTCAGCGTGTTTTCTCGAAGTAATCAATTTTTCCCGTACGTCTGTACTCCATCGCTCTTCATCATAGAACTTAAATTTGTGTTCCTCTGTGTTCGGTAGACACCTATGTTCGCCCTGTCATGAGTCATTGTTCGGCCATGAACCTCTCGCGAAGATAATTTTGTTCCAGTTCGCGTCACTGATTTACGTTCATATCTGCAGCTAAGCTTCGTGGTTGCTGGCAGTGCGTCTTCGTGAGATGGTGTTTCTCATTTGCCTGAGCCAATCATAGGAAGGTTACTATAAGACCACACGACCGTAGTTAGCGGGTAGAAACCCAAGACGTGTCACAGTTATAACATTTAAACACTGAAAATTAAGCAGAATTGCAGATGTACACCGCACTGAAACAAACTGGGACACAATACTTTTCGCGAAAATATCATGGCCGTACTAACAATCCTTAACAAACTTCATGCACGCTTTAAACTCACTACATTTCATCGTTGTATTGTTATTTAGCGCAGGGCAAATTTTTGTTACCACAAAATATTAACGTTACAGATGTATAACTTGCGCGTTTGTATTTGCAGGGCGGAGCAGAAATAAGCACAGATAAAAAGGTCAGTAACCAATAGTACCCATAATAATTGCTTTCATCAACACACTTGTAAGATCACATACTCTGTTGATGGTAAACAGTTTCCTGTTGTTTGAAGGAAACGTATTACTGGTTAGTTGGGATAGATAGTAATTTTATTGATAAAGACATCATTCAAAATAGTGGTTCATCGGTTTTAAATAGGCATGAATTTCACCTCTACGCCACACATAGTTGCCGTGACCTTATTATATTTAATATTTTCTGTAATGCAGCGTCGAACTTAAAACCTACTGGCTCTACATTGATCAGGAAATACCCTGGACGACCCAGGACCGCTACAAAGTAGGTAGGTTTAATTGCTGTGAGACGTCACCTTCAAGGAATCTCTCCAATATTCCGAGCCGAAACACGCAATAGCACTACCGCTACCAAGTCCAGAGTGTTTAGAGTATTTTGGACAGCATCTTGTAGTAAGTATATGTAAAACTTAATTATATGTACTACTCGCGTATACCCTGTTTCTGTATATCTTGCTTGGTTCGGTTTACGTAAATATCCGTTATGGTGAAATATTTTTTCACCACCCAGTGCACGGTTCATGTTTCTGTAGAAATGTAATACTTCAGTTTATCGAATGTAGGATGCTTCACGACTTTTACCAGGCCACGAATATTGCTTTCTAGCAAGTGTTCTGAGTGTTTATGTGTTAGGATATTTTATTTTACCGCAATGACGTCCAGCGGGTCGTAAAAAATGTTCATGTCTATCAAATGATTTGTGTCAAAGCGTAGAGATTTCGGTCGGCCTTCAATAAGCTCTGATGAACAGTTTAGAAGTAGTTAAATCAAGTCCCTTTATTCACTTTAAATGACTACGATATACTTCGTTACATTTTATGAGTTAAATGAACTTGCATGTTGGTTTTATACATATCCTCAATATTTGAATAAATCCCCTTAATTTTGGAAGTTTTGGCGTAATCTCATACTTGATAAATAAAATTGAATGTTGACAGGTATTTTTCACTTTCAATGGAAAACCCACAAGACTTACAATAGTTTTAAACCATTTGAATATTGATCCACATGCGGCAAGCAGTTTTGTGCGTACACCAAATACTTGAAAGTACAACATGTTAGAATTTTGGTTACATCAATATATTACACAACAAATAATTTACGACAAAACTTTAAAATTGTGTTTCGTTATTAGGTTATCTATTACGTTGCGTTGGCCGGTGAGTTTTCTCGGAGAAATTACTGTTTCACCAACCACTCTCATTCCGTCGCTGATCCATATTCATCTCACCCTCACCTCATTCATTCTCTGGGCCGGACAGGCGACAAACATTTCTCGCTAGACGAGCAGCCGGCCCAAATTTCACTCCGGCCTTCTTTCGTTCACAATGTGACCTTGCCAGAATGCGGCAGCATGTAGTGGGATTTCATTTTCATTACATACGGTACTCAATTAACTAGTTTAAAAAATATATTTAGAGGAATTCTTGTAATTAGATCCTAATATCTACAAACGTTTACAATCTTACAGTCTTTTACACACGTGAAGCGCCATTTTACAGCGCAGATTTTGTAACTAACACTTAATGCATCTATTCAATTTATCTAATATTAAAGAAAATATACGTATACTTACAGTTTGATTATAGTTATCGAGCAGATTTTTCAGGTCCAAATTTTCTTGAATGATTTTACTCACCTAAAATAAAGAACAATACTAACGAAATAAACACATAAAAATTAAGCAATTAACCAATAGTACGTATATTACTTGCTTTCGTCAACACACTTGTATGTTCACATACCCTATTGATAATAAACTGTTTCCAGCAGTTTGAAGGCGTAAATTTCACCTCTAGAACGCACATTGTTGCTGTGAATTTACTACCCATTAAAATAAGTTGTGATTAAGTAAAACAAAGTGTATACATTCATCATAAAACAACATAGACGACCCCGAAACGCTACATAGTAGGCAGGTTTGATTACTGTGAACAATGCTTATGGGAATCTCCCTAGTATTCTGCAGAAAAACACACAAGAAGTAAATAATAATGAAATAATGACTGATTTTGTTACAGAAGCCTGTGTAAGAATCTTCGGACAAGTGAAGATTTGTCCGCCATGTTGTGGCGTCACTGCTCCGAGGGAAAATGTGGAGATTATCATGATTTTTTCCTAAAGGTCTCAAAATTAAATTATTCCTTAAATATTAAGAAAATATTTCATTTCATTAAATTCCGAAAAATTACAAAATTTCGAAAACAATCACCAAAAAATGTAGGGCCTACTACTTCGTTGTTTTCTCAAAGCGGGCACATTACACATTGATTGACTGCAGGCGAAGACAGTCAATATTATTATACGAATCAACACAATATATGTTTTTTTAATTTAACTTATATTTCACTATTTCATTAAAATATTTATAATGCTACCTGCTTATGTATACCCCTATGTTGGCAAAAGATAGCCGATTTCCAATTAAATCAACTATCAATGAAGTCTAGATAGGTAGGGCAGGAAATAGGTAAAGCATCAGAGTATAAGTACCTCGGAGTAATGTTATATGAAAACCTTGGCTGGCGGAGTCACGTTCAGAAAGTGGTGGAAATGATGAGCAGGATATTGAGTGGAACCAGCGCTGAGAGAGGTGAAGGAAAAGGCCTACATCATGGTCAGGCCTGCTATTCAGTATGCTGCAGCATAGTGAGACCCGCACATTGAAGTGGATGTAATTGAACTAGAGAAGTTGCAAAGATAGGCAGTCAGATGGGTTAATGATTAAATACCTAGAAAATTAAACTTAATAAAATGTTGATTTTTAATTATTACTCACCTTATTACCTACAGTTCTCCAACGACTACCCTTCCTCTAACTAGCAATACTTAATATATTTATTTTAAAATCTATTATAAAATTAGTGAAATATTATTGATACTAACAACTTTCAAACATGGCAGACACCATCCGAACGACACTACATCCTCCAAGGATTCATTGGCATATGTAAAACCTTAGTAATGTAGTTTCAGATTGACTCGTCTCTTCGTCAGTCCATGTAATGCTGAACCCTAGTCTTCAGACATGTCTTCGCACATAACAGCGACTCTATCGACTTCTGCAGCAATTGTTTCGCACCTGAGGGTTCATACTCGCCTTGACTGTGTGCAATTCGCGCATAACGACAAGATGATATGTGATATTGGTCTGCACTGTGGATTTTATCGAACCCGCTGGCTACATCTCAAGTTGAGTCATCGAATCGAAGAAGTCGCTTCTGCTACAACGATTTTGTATTCAAGACTGAGTTACAAATTTACGATTTTGAAAAATTTACGGAAGTGTGGTTATTTTTTGTATACAAAAACGTGGTTGATCGGACGTTACGTGGACGTTATGATTGTGAAAATTAGAAAAGGATGTTGTATTTTTTTTGTTTAGTAGTATCTACGTATATTACGCATTGTAAATAGAATATTTTTAATGAGTTTGTTTTATTGCGTGGATGTTCTATAAGTATAATAATAAGTTATGCACGAACATTTTACATTAAATTTGTAATAAAAAACGAGAGAGTATAGAAATATTAATGAATGGACATAAGAATTTTTTTTTCAATGCTGTGTGTAGATGAGTGCTTGTAACTGGTAGCTTTAAAGAGAGAAAGTCGTAATGCTGAAGATGGGGTAGGGGTGGGGTTTACTTCACACAGGCTCTGACAGGAATGTCGGTGAATGACGGCTGAGTAGGGGAGATGGGATATGTGGGGTAGATATAGAGGGATTGTGATAGTGGGAGCAGGGAAGGGAGAGAGGATTAGCAGGATAGGAAGTGGTGATGGGGTGTTGGGGCGGAGAGTGGAATGTAGAAGGGGGAAGTGGTCTGCTCAAGTTTTGCGGTGTACTGTATATATGATAGGTGAGTTCCTTGGAGTGTCTTGGTACTTTTCAGATGATGTCGGCTAAGTTTGAAAGTAGCCGAAGATTCTTACATGTACGTATCAAAAAGTATTTTATTACTGTTTCAACAGTTAACTGATTTTATCGGACGTCGATCAGCTAGAATCATGTTAATTTGAAGGAGGGTGGTCAGTAGTGACCTATTTTAAATAACTTATTAGTACTAATATTAAAATACGTAATTCTATTATAAATTAATGTTTAGATCTTTTAAAATTTATTCATTCATCGTCGGAAAGAGTGAGTATAATGATTAAGGGCACCGCCTAACTGCGCGATAGAGGCTAAGTAGCGACCACGCATCACCTCAACCATCCAAGCGCTGAACTAGCGTGCAAACTTCCCGCCAAACTGTTTTTACTACAAGACACTAAGCGGTGACCATATAATTTTATTCGTGGAAAGTCTGCAATTAAGTTAAGTGCAGGTCGCAATCTGAGTTTCACATACATACATGTATCCGGTTAGTACATTTTGAATTGCGACAGTTTGAAAAGGCCTTTTTTAGCTATGTTAGAGGACTCAGAAAATATGTTTTTAATTAGCATAGTGTCTTAACAATGAGATAATGACCTTGTCTGAAGTTTGTTTTCTTTTCGTACGTTGGTACAGTGGGCGCACGTTGATAAATTTCGTAGAAAAAAATTGTTTACGAATACACTGCAACGCATTTGAAACGCGAGGAAGGCGGCCTCCTTAAATGACAGTGTATTTAATTAGACGCCATTACTAGTATTTAATCAAATAAAAATAGAAAAAAGTTATTATTTAATATAATTAAAGTATTGTAACGTGTATCAATTGATTTTATAATATTGATTGTCAGTACTTTTCCTCAATCCATTACGCACGAAACAAGAAGTTACAAGCATAACTGATAAGCCTACTTTCTTCAAAGTGGGTGCAAGTTATTCCTGAAAGTTAAAATCGTTTAGTACAAAGTTTCTTGACAATATAAACAAATATTTTCCAAGATATGTCATGCTATGATAAAAACATAAAATGTCCACCAATTTAAAAACATGAACACAGAATGAATGAGATACACAATATTTAAGTGAGCTTAGTGTGTAGTATGTGTGTAACAAGTTTGGTGAAATTCTGAAGAATATTCCCTAAGAGATGTAATAATATGCTAAAAATATAAAAGTGCCTGCCATTGCACAAATATAAACACAGGAGGAACAATAAAACTAACGTAGTGTCAGATTTGTAAGTAGTGTGTACATATTTTGGTTAATTTCTGAAATAAATAATTAAGATACGTAATAATATGATGAAACTATGAAAATGGCCGCCATTTGGAAAGTATTAACACAGAATATACTAAATACCCAATATTCAAGTCAGTTTCGTATACTACATGTGTACCAAATTTGGTGAAATTCTGAAAAATCTTTTCTATGGTATGTGATGCTATACTAAACATAAAAATGGCCGCCACCTTTAACATATGCACGCATGATGGACGAAATGCACAATATTCAAGTCAGCATTGCATGTAGTATATGTTTACCAAGTTAGGAGAAATTCTAAAAAACTTTTCCTAAGATACGTGATACCATGCACAAATAAAAAAAATTGGCCTCCATTTTGAAAATATGCACACAAGATGAACGAAGTGAAAAAGTAAAACGTGATACTATGCTAAAAATATGAATATGGTCGCCATTTAAAATATTCAAGCAAGATGAACGTAATGCCAAATATTACAGTCAGTTTTGTGTGTAGTACGTGTGTACCAAGTTTGGTGAAATTCTCAAAAATATTTCCTAATGTATGTGATACCATGCTAAAAATATGAAAAAGGTCGCTGTTTTTAAAACATACATTCAGGATAAACAAAATACACTGTATTAAATCAGCTTAGTATGTAGTATATTTGTACCAAGATTAGTGAAATTCTGAAAAATATTTCCTTAGCTATGATATACTACGACAAAAATAAAAAGCCGCCCTGTTGAAAATATGCATGTAGTATGAACGAAAAAAAATAATTTTTAAGTTGACCCAGTATGCAGAATATGTATACCAAGTTTGGTGAAAATCTGAAAAATATTTTCTCAGCGATGTAATACAACACTAAAAGTAAAAAAAATGGCCGTTATTTTGAACATATTCATACAATATGAATTAATTACACAAAAGTCAAGTCAACTTTGTAAGTAGTTTATGTGTACCAAGTGTGATGAAATTATAAAATACGGTTTCTTAGATATCTATCTCATTGGGTAAATGTTAAATTAGCCGCCATTTTGTAAATATGAACATGGCGTGAACGAAATATAAAAAGTTAAGTCAGATTACAAATATCTATAGGTGTACAATGTTTGATGAATTTCAGTACACTGGTTCAAAAGATTTTTGGGAACATACACACACGCACACCTACACACACAGACATACATACAAATACACTCACTGACACACAGGCAGAAAGACGACGTCATAAGCCTACTTTTTCCCTCGGAAAGTAGGCCGAAAATGTGTTATCTGCCTTATTAGAGAAGACAACGCCTTCATATTGTTTCGACATTTTGGTAATATTATTTTATATTTGAAAATAAAATTTTAGGATCTCGGCGACTTTGAAGAAAATATAATGTCAAGGTCAAATCCACATTGGCGGACGACATGGTAGACAATTCCTCACTCACCCAAAAATCCTCCTGTTCCAAATGGAACTATTTTAAACTACTCAAGCAGCAGCACTGCACTGCTATTAAATTAAGTCAATGTAATCTGCATTATGCGTACCGCTCACATATACCCAGTTTTTGTCTTATTTGTCTAACATGATTGATTTTGCTTTTATAATCTTCCGTTTTTAACGACATATGTCTACGCTACCAAGTACATACATCACAACGGTTTATGTTTTCGTAGAAATGTAACACTCCGGTGTTCTGCGTATTGTAGGTTGCTTCATGACTAGTACTAGACGATGAACATTGCTGTCCAACCAGTGACCAGTTTTCTAAGTTCTACTCTGTTTCGCTCTTCTCTTTTACCGCAGCAGCATCTGGTAAGCCTCCAAACACGTTCATGTCTATAAAAAATAAGTGTCAAAGTGAAAGGATGCCGGCCGGTCGTCAACAAGCCCTGATGGCAATGTTAGACTAGTTAATTTTAATATTATTTGCTTTTAATGGCTGTTTTATATAACTCTTTACATTTTATAAGTAAAATGGTAAAGATTGTTGGTTTACAACAAACTCCAAATATATGTTTTAGTCCCCAGTTTTTTTAAATCTTCGCAAAATCCTGCCCTTGATAAATTTAGTTAAACATTGCTATGATGTTTCTTATTTCCAATGACAAATCCTCAGGATTTACAAAGGCTTGAACAAATTTAATAATTTATCCTTTCATATAGTTATGGATAAGGTTTTTTTTTTTTAACGAGTTGCAGTTATTTGTGTTCACCGAATACTTCAAGTGCAACATCAAAGAAAATTTTATTACGAGAGAATATTTTACATTACAAAACATTTAATGTCAACACTTTCAAATTGTAAAATATTAGTAGCAATAATTCGTATATATTTAATTAAAAGTTTATAACGATATTTATTATAACGTGATTCTAATATCTAGTTGCATTTTTAATTTTGCAGGCTTCTTCTCACGTGGAACTCAAGTATACAGCCTATTTTAGCACTAACAATCACTGATAAAATTCAATTCATCAAATACATAGAAAACCGTTAGACATATATTACCAATTTGTTTATTGTCATCAAGCTGAATTTTCAGACCCAAATTTTCTTTTATTGTTTTTCCATCTATAATTAAGAATAATGTTTACCGAAACTTATTACATAGAAAACATTTTATCACGTATTTATAACTGCACATATATCAGTAGATTAACGTTTCGTTGTATTTAACTGTAACCTATTTAAATTTTCTTGCATAGATTTGTTGGATATTGAGGTCCGTAAATGAATTTTAAAACATTTGACTCAAGTTAGTGAAGGCAATTCCTTAAATAATATAAAATTATACTTACTTTACGATCATTGTTTGTAGATTGTATTTTCAAGTCCATGACTTCTTTGGTAAGTGTTATCACCTTTGAAAAACAAAACATCATTAGTAAAACAATATTAAACAGTAATACAAAAATCAAATAAACTCTATAACTGTTAAATTAACTGCACTGTTTACATTGGTCACTCATTATGTCCATTTGGATATTTTTACGTTGATAAATACATTTCTAACTTTGATTCATTTTCTTGGTCGAAACATATATAGAAATCAATGTGACACATTTTTGTACCACTACACTGCGTGAAGAAAGGGGAGTGGTGCAGCGTGGATAATCTTGATCTGCCCGCAGATCTGGTTGGTCAACATGAGAAAATATCTGAGACGAAATGTGTTTGTGGACAAGCAGATAAGTAAAGATATGAAGAAACTTGATATACACCGCGAAAAATCCCAAACCATATTGCTTATGTCTGCTACACTACACTTACGAGTGTATCTCTAGGAACCTGTCATATTATCAGCACACAGAGCATTCAGCCAACATGTTTTCTACCCATGTACACGCACACACCCCATTCCCCATAGAGCCACGTTGAAGTTGCTCACACACACACTCACACACAAATCTGTCCATTTATTTTTTTTTTCAAATACATATTCACTATTGTGCATATTTACATGTGTTAATAATATTAATTAAATTATGATACACTGTAAATACTGTAATTTTTTCCTAATGGAAATGTTAATCGCATTTGAATCCAGAAGGATAGTGTATTAAAAATTGTGAGATAGACAGTCTAATGACTAGGGTAAGATTTTTGTACGACACACTAAATAATCTTATTTGGCTTAAACTATATTTACCAAACCTTATTGCTCTTCTGCCTTGAATCAATTATTTTATAATTTTTCTTCTCTGTTTAAATTCATTGTGTAGCGAAAAGACTCAGTAGAACCAAACTCAAAGATAAGACTTGCCATACGTGTTAAGTGGTATTGTGTTCATTTAGGGGAAGTTTTCATGTTAATGCGTTCTTGGTTGAATTGGCAGATGTCTGGGGAAATGAAATCCTTCCTTTCGGTAAGCACTTGGCCCTACGTATACAATCTAAGACTTCAAGAGGCACAGACCATCCATAATAAATATGCAGTCCATGACACACGCGCAATTCACGACACACAAACAAGCCATAACAAGCACAAACCATGTCACACACACAATCCAAGAGAAACACACACAATCCACAATAGCACGCAATTCATGACACACAAAACACTACACACATAAAACATGACACACATACAATTCATGGAACACAATCCATGGCACACGTGCAATCCACGATACGCATGTAATCCATGACTAGAGATGGTGAAATTTCGCGAATTAAATTACCTGCATGCTAGACTCAAATATCCTATGCATACTCAAGTCTCGACCATTTGTCATCCAGCTGCTACTCACTGGAACAGCAGACAATGAACGAATAAACAGAGATTGAGTATACATAGGATATTTGGTTATTGCATGCAGGTCATTAAATTCGCGAAATTTCAGCACGTCTATCCAAGACATATACGCAATCCATGGCACACACAACCCATGACACACATATACACTACAACACGCACACCAGCACACTCTTATACATTCACAGACGGGAAGCTATTATTAAAATTTACTCTTAATATTTTGGTAATGAGCTTAAATAAGAAGTCGAGTAAAAGTGTTATTCTTTAAAGCTGATCACTGTCTGGAAAAAATGTTTCATGCAATTAAATGTTTGCGTTAATGTTGTGTTAATTGGGATGAGGTTGAAGAAAGACGGCAAAATTTATTACAGCACAGGTAATCGGATAATACGAAAATGTTCGTTTGTAGTATTATTTCTAAAGTATTCCAGCATTTTTTCTTGGGATAAAGGCAGCCTAAATGTATATATTATAAACTTATCAAATACATACTACATTTATTTGAAGTATTCGTGAAGTTTTCTTCCCCAATACAGCATTTTTTTAAATGCAATAACATATCTATGTTTCTTCGTACCGTTGGTGTTGTTTAGCGTGTGAGGGCCAGTGTGTTTTTATTATATCCTTCAACAGCGCAGCGCAACATGCTACAAAATCAATTTTTAAACATAGACGATGAATTGCCGTAATGTAAAATTGATTTTTAGTTTTGTAGAAAGATACTTAAGAAACATAAACGTTATTTTATTTATCTAATAATGCAATCTTCGAAAAGTACTCAACCTTCGATTAAAATGATGAATACATTTTCGAGGGTAGTTAATAGTGTGAAATTCAGAATTTGAACTTTGGTCTTTTTACTATAAATGATATTCTATGTCTATAATATATTTGTTTGTTGTGTTTTATCTGAGGGTGTTTTTGTAGAAATAATGCCTAGTGAAATCAATTGTCTCGTAAGGTTCTTAGGAACGTTTATATTTCAGGTACCTCAGAAAAACCTATGAAATTTACCACTTACACGATATTACTTTTGAATATAGACCTTACAGTTCGTTAAATAGTTGTAGCATCTACTCATAACGTTATAAACAATTAAAATTCTGAAATGAATCACTGTGGTAGTAAAAATCTTCAAATTTAATACGTATCGCAAAAAAGATATGCGTAGTAAGTTTTGTGAGAAATTTAAAAATAATATTCTTCTTACTCTTGGATACTAGTTTCTCATGCTATATATATATATATATATATATATATATATATATATATATATATATATATATATACACACACACACACATATATACACACGCAAATATTAGTTGGCGGTTGTGAGAAATACTCACTTTACAGTTATCAACGAGAATAACAATAAATATTTTTATATTCCTAATTAAACAGCCAGTAGAAATTTTAAGTGACATGTTTTAAATATACACAATACAAATAATACAATAAATACGGAAAAAAAATTAGATTTCCAGAAAGTCTACGTATAATTGGATCGTGTCATATAATAGCGCTTTGTGACATTTAAGGTCTGTACTTACGAAAAGCAACAAACATTGTTAGAGTAAAAAACATTGTTGCAAGCCGCGATTAATGCGAGCAGTGCAAGTGTAAACAGCCGGCGCTAGGATGCAAAGGACCGTGGAGTCCACTATGCAGCTCTCATTACGCTTTGCGTTCTGCTCAGCAGTCAGCTGCTTCCCTATCTCGAATTTAGTAAACACTCAGACATTAGTAAATATGACGGCCTGCAGATTCCCTACCTATTCGCTGTTCCCCGACTTTGTTTAAGCCTGGTGCGACATATTTCTCGCAACTCCGAAATACTGTCTCACAACGAGTGTACAGGGTGTATCAGTACAGTGGTTACAAAATTTCAGGAGAGAGAGAGAGTACACCCAGATAAATGTAAATTCCACAGCAATGTATGGTCGGAAGCACTTTCTTGGCGCGGTAGTGACGACACAAAAAAAGAGCATGAACATGAGGAGAAAACACGTTTATTATCCTTATTAAAGCAAAAAACTAAGAAAAAATAACATAGAGTGACATGAATTGGCGTCAGCAGCCAAAGACTTGCCACCATTTTTGCTGTATTAGCGTTAATAAACATGTTTTCTCTTTTGGTTCGTGTTCTTTCTTTCTTGTGTTTTGTGTCGTCACTGCCGCTCCAGGAAAGCGTTTCCGACCATACATTGCTGTGTGATTTCTCATAGTCTGGGTGTACTCTATCTCTATCCTGAAAGTTTGTAACCGCTGTACTGATGCAGCCTGTATAAGAGAGCTGCAACACTGACTGGAAGAGTTTCTGTCTACAGCCATCTTGTGTGCGAGTGAGTGGGTCGTGGTGATAACGACAGGTTGCGAGCGGGACTCAAGTGTATTCAGCAGTGTTGTGGGCTGAGAGGAGTAATGTCGACGAGAGCATCCATTATGTGACTTTAAGACAATCGGTCTGTTCCAAGTTGAGACATATGGTCCGCTATTTATAAGTGCAAATAGATACTTTTAATGAACATAGAGCTTGTATGGAGGACTAAGAAATGTTGTTTTTGGAAATGTGATTATTATGTGTACGCTAAGTATTTGTTTTATTTTGCCATTAAATTGTGACCTACTCACGATTTTAACAAGTACCATATATTACAATACCGGACCCTTCTGTTGTTTAGTATGGTGAGGGATGGAAATCATCCACCTGGTGAGAAATGATTGAAACTCTTGCGCATAGATAAATATGAATACTGTTCCCTGCTGATCTTCGCATGTAAATGTTATGGGTATCATAAAAATTTACACTGCAACGTTATGTGGCCTAGCCCACTCTGTAAGATAATTTTATTACAACTTCATGTTAAAATTAATAGCATAGAAATTATTTTAGCCCGGAACAGTGGGAAATAAGAGGAGTAAGACATTAGAAAACATAAAATAATAAATAACAATTACTTACTTTATTCAAGGCTTCAATTTCTTGCTTATTCGAATTCTCATTTTCACTGTGCTTGTCAAGTACTTGTTTTAATAGAGACACCTGTCACAAATATACATACTCATAAGATCATTAATTCACACTGAAGAAAATATTGATACTATAGACATATTTCATTGAAAAAAAACGTTTATTAAAACACTATTAATGACGTTAGGTCAGAATAACAAAAATATCACACATAAAAGGAATATTATATTGTTAACGTTGTAATGTGCCTTCAAAATATCAGTAAGGATTTACTTGAAAAACATTTCTGTGTGTATATAAAGAAAATGTCACATTAATTATAACATACATGTATATATAGCCTACATATGTGTGTGTATGTGTGTGAGTGTCTTAAAACATTAAGTTAAGACTACTAGCATATTCCCATTTAAATATTGGTATTATTTCCAAATACTTTACGAGAGCACATACATTTTTATCAAATCCAGCATATATAAATATATACATACACATACGCTATTTATTCACTGTACGTATACGACGTATAAACAAGCATCATTAGAGCAGTTCAATTAATAACACACAAGACTTCAACCCGAAAAATAAATTGTCTCACAAAAAGATGGAACATGTAACTAATGTGGCCAAAACTACTTCAGATATTGTAGATGGTTATGCAAACATTGTCGCTGTGTGTATCAACTATATACATTTGTTGGGCACACTGGTGATTGGTCGTGTTACACTCACCATGTCATTGTTTGTTTTTTGTAAGCGTAGGCTATCTTGCACTGCGTTCAGACGGTCTTGAGCTGTGTCATCAAGGTATTGCAATGCTTCTATGACTTCTCTCGTGGCGGTTACTGCTGAATCATCCCTGTTGTAGAGCTGAGGATAAGGAAACTGTGCTCAATTATGTCCTTGCACATATTTAGTGAAAAAAATCTATTCCTGCTGTTTAGTAACTTCTGAAACAAGTGTTGCAAACAATATTATATAATTCTAGTGGTTGTGAGCAACATTAAATACATTATTTTTCATTCATAGATCTCAAAGTATAGTTTACTTTCTACACACATTGACATGCCCAAATGAACAGGCACATACATATACATGCATGTACTACATACATACATATACTGACCGGACTCTGTATTGTTTGGGGTCTAAATGATGATACTGTAAATTGTTTATAGGGGAAGGCTATGGTTTATGGCGACCATAGGAGCCAGTTACTCAGTTTTAACTCAGCTAAAACTGAAAACAAGACCTCTGTCTTAGGCCGCAGACCCACACATCGGCTATGGACGGCCGGTAAAAAGTTGGCTGTCCGAATTTCTTTATTGGAGAGAAAGGCTTTATGGCTCTTTTCACACTGGCCGACAACGGCACAGATCATAGTTGGCACCAGCAGGGGCGGATACAGACTATTCTTGGGTGTTCATCGAATTTATTAAAATATTATCAAATGTGTATATGTGTATGTTGATACAAATATTTACAGTGCATAAATAACCTGACCCTGTGTACAAATTTATATCTTATTTAAATAAACACGTGGTCTACCATCACATAAGAAATAGTTCATTAATTTATTAAAATCTATGCAAAACAACACTATTAAAGGGAAAATATAATTATTAACTGATTATAAGTATATAGCAAGAAACAGCTCTTCACTACACTAAACATAACATTTTTTATGAAGAAAGTTACTAAAATTGATGCAAAACCATAACTTACACAAGCATAAAAACAATTAACTTACATTTAAATTTGTTTTGCATATTGCACAAATCCAAACAATACTGAAGTGTCCTGTAAAATTATAGGCAAGGGATATGGATATTTTCACCACAGATTCACAGTCTGAAGTCAAACCTTGTAGGATTGTGGGCAATTTTTAGAAAGTTTATGATCAAACACTTAGGAGAAAAAAAACGTAATTTACAACATTCCATTACAGAACAATAATTTCACCTAAATGTCTAAATGCGCAATTTTTGAAAGTATTTAAGGAAATCCTTATTATTTTAATACACCATTCTAAATCATCAGATTTGCATGTGAATCAACTGCAAACGATGTGCATGTATCTCTGCAAACATGTTAGTCACTTCTTCTGGTATCACGTTAATGCCGTGGTGTATACGGAGCAAACCTAAACCGTTCAATCGTTCTCCTTTCATCGTAGAGCGTAGTTACGTTTTAACTCTTCTAAGTGTAGAAAATTATGTTTTTTACAGAGCATGTTGTCATTGGCAATATTGCCATTATGTGTAAGAGACACCTAATGTTAGGAAATAATTCATTATTCGCTGCAATGAAGCAATCAACCACTGAATTTGGTCTTTCACACTCTTCTTTACTTTCCCGAAAACTTCGCCACAATGCTATTTCTCCTCTCAACTCAATTTATTAGGGATCACGGCAAATCAGTTTCATATTTTGTTGCAGCTACCATTATCTTTTCTGTGTAATTTTCACATGAAGTATGGTAAAAAAAGGAATTAAGCCTTATATTTCAAATATTTCTTTGTGGTTGTCAACACAGAAACTATTAGGCAATTCAGAAATTAGAAATCAATTAAATGTATATAAACTGTTGTTCGATATAAATCTACAGGCTGATTGGACTGAACAGTATCTCTATTTGTTTAGCGATTCACTATCCGTGGTATACCGACGTCAACACCCATTTCCTCACTCAGAGAGACAGCCCATAAAAAAAAAAAAAAGTGTATTGTGTTTCAAGTCTCAATATTTGTGTTTGTAGGGTTCTCACTGTGTTTTGGGGCAATTCTGTAAGCTGCTGATAATCCTAGAGCGGGATTTCGTAACTGACGAGACAGAGGCAATATTATTATTATAGGCATTCAACTGCAATAACTAATGTAATTATATACTGGAACTGAGTGATGGCACAAAGCATAACATTTGCTAATGACAATGTTTTTCCTTCAGAGTGAGCTAGGGTATCCTCCAGAAATGTAATAACTGCTGGGAGAATTTCTCGAGAAACAAGTAGAATGTCACGACGCTCCACCCAACGTTTTCCACAAAGTGGCTTAAGTCTTGTTGTTCTGTTTTCAGGAAAGTGTTTTGCAATTTTTTATGTTAGCAATGCCACTTGTTTGGCAGAATAAATTAACAAAACAGCACACTTATTTCATAAAGCTCATAAGTTTCCTTACTGTCTGAAGTGTACATTGCTTGGACAATGATAGGTTATAGCAGTGGCTAGCACAGTGCATGTAAACTGCCAGTGGTTGCAATGCAAGGATGTGCGCCAAGACACCACGGTATCTTCCTGGCATATTCGCCCGTCTCCAGTCATCTCAGTAACAGATACAAATCCAAGAAAATCTTCTCTTAAAACTAGGGTGCTTGGGTGATATCTCACATACAAAGTAAGCTGTTCTTGTGTGCTAACATCTGTTTTTTCATCAGCCTAAATACTGAAAAATCTTTCTTCTTTTACTTTCGAAATAATCTTGTCTAGAATGATCGACCCACAACAGTCAATAAGATCATTCTGTGTTGTTTTGCTGACGAAAGTTGAATTTTTTGCCGCCGTCGCTAAATGTTCTTCTAAAATTTTATCCCCAGCATCTATGTGAAATGTTAGCAAAGCCCAAAAATTTCCTTCTCCTTGCTCGCCACTGAAATACTAAATTAAAATGTGTCTATCATCTCGGTGACACTTAATGGATTGTACTGCCGGCCGCAAAATATAACTGTCGTCACTATGGGCAGGAGCCTAATTTAGTTCTGAGCAACCAATTGTTTGGCATGCGTGTCAATCTGCATTGAAATATTTACACGCTTTCCTTTAATTTCGTCTGTAAACGCAGTTGCCTTACGCAATACCACTTCGTGATACTGACGAGAAGAATGCTTATTAAATTCAGAAAAGGCATTATTATACCGTTTGTAGGATTTTGTTATTATTGCTCAAGGAGCTTGTTTACCCTTTCCTGCTTCGTTTCTGCAAAAAGTTACACAGTAACGACAGTAAGCACCATCATCCTTGTCACTATAAACAAGCCAGGGAAAGTCAGAAAGCCATTTTCTTTCAAACGAACGTTTATGGCTACCCTGAGTACTAACAGGAAATCTAAAGCTGTTTTCAGGTAACCACAGATTGCACAAAAATCTATATTTTTGATTTTTGGTTATGGGTGTAGATTTTATAGCAACGTAACCGCCTACATTATTGCTACGACTAATTTTATGGCAGGTATTCGTGCATGTGGCTGTTATTTCCTGTTGTAATTTTTTGTCATTCGACTTGCAGATCTTAATGTTTAGTGTAACAGTTACGCCTACCTGAACATCGCTGCAACTTTCTGATACATATTTGCTGGTACCTGGAGCAGGAACCACTAGTACTGATGGTGATGTGGCATTTTCCTCTTCACTCGAAGTTTTTTTTTTTTTTTTAAGTCCTTCAAATCAAGAGTATTTTACCTTCCGTTGTGAAAAAATAATGTATTTTAGCCTGACTGTGGCTCTGAGTCTTTAGTTTCTTTTATATGACGAAACCATACGTATTTAATTTACTAGACCATTGAATCGACACCAAGATGAAATGCACGGACACTGTGATATTATCTACTTGCGACTGCACTAGCACACCGTCTATCGAGCACACAGAGAACAACGATACAAGCAGCAATATCCTGTGTCTCGGAAATAATTAGCTGCTCCAGTTGATTTTTTGCGTTCGATATTTGATCTAAGCAGGTATATTAAATGTCTCCTGTTATTCGATCTTGCAAAGTTAGGAGCATTGGTTAGCAAAAAATTAAATCCTAAATAAACCGACCTCGTTAAAAAAGAAAAAAATCTGACCTTAAAAGGGGAAGGGGGTTCGGGCCAACCGCCCCCCCCCTTTCCCTCTAAATCTGTCACTGGACTGGCATGTTGCTGGCCACATTGCCACTGCAGAAGTACAGGCGCCGGGCCGTCCAATGTAGACTGTTACGTATGGTAACTCACGAGCGTTTTCACACAAACCAACTTTTATCTTCCATTCAGTACTGGGCGCTGTACACGGGTAGAGTAACTAGGCCTAGTAGCTGGGGCAAGTAAGAAAATCGGGCTACTATGCTCGTGTGGAAGGTGTAGGATAGTACTTGAGATAGTACTAAAGCTAGTAGGTGGGAGAGTAGAGGAGATAGCACATGTGGATAGCTACTCGCCCACTTGCCTTTCCCCACCACTGCATTTTTTACTATACCAGTGAAGACGTGTGCAGTCTGGGAGAGTATTGTTGACGAGCTAGTTATTGCTGTGTTGAGACAAGATGCGGTGGTCTGAAGCTGAAACTGTTAAGTTCGTGGGAATGTACCGCGAAAATGAATGCTTGTGGAATATAACGAGTAGTAAATACAGGAATAGGGATATGAAAGGGGCAGCAAATGACATTATTATCAAAGGAATGGGAAAAGAAGGTTTCGGGGTTGCTGAAGTAAAACAAAAAATCAAGAACCTTCGGTGTACATACAACCAAGAGGTATTGAAAATCAAGAGATCCAAGAAGTCTGGCAGCGGTTCCGCAGATGTCTACCAGCCTAGCATCAAATGGTTTGCTGTAATGGATGCATTTATGTCCAACATCAAAGGAAACAGCCACACTGAAAGTAATATGGTAAGTGGAAAACGTTTCTGTTTGGTGGTCGCAATTTTGAATTTTTTGTTTGGTTTAAATAAGAGGTTAGAATCGTCCTAAACTAGCAAAAATAATACTGTTTAATAATCACAGCCAAATAAAATATATAATAAACGTCTGTCTGTTTTTCGAAAGTCATTTGTTCTGTAGCTCACCATTTGCCATAAATATATGTCTGCCTGTGTTCAGTCGTATTTCACTTCTCTTTACATTTCTATCTGGATTAAAATTTTTGTATACACATTGTTTCAGTCCTTGTTCACTTTAGGTTCGCTTTATGTTGGCTCCACCCCATGTTCAGTTGTATCCGGCAATTCAGTATAAACGCTCTAATAGATTGCAATAACAGTAATAATATGTAAAGGAGCAAATATATGTATTATGTCTAGTCAAGTTGTGCAATTCACAGAAATGTTTGCATGCTGCTGTCAGTTGTGACAACTGATATACATAGCCATAAATTGTTCACACTTGTAACATAGTATTTTCAACAATAAGGACATCGGTAATTATGTGTGAAGTTATTTGACAAACGTAAAACAAACATAATATTAAAATAAACGTATAATATATTCCATACGTAACACATCAAATCTATGCAAACAAACACTATTGTAACTGTTTCGAGCACACAGGAAAAGAATACTACTGGCATGAGCAATAATTAAAATACTCTTGTTGACTGCCAAGGAACAGCACCCACACCATTGACGTAATCTTTCAGACGATCGTGCATTTTCTTAGCGAACTCTGTTGTTCGTCTTCCACCATATGGCTCCAGGTTGCGAAGTTCTCCTATCTCTGCCCGCCACTGCCCCGGTATAACGTCCCCACTGTCCAAGTGTTCGTCATCGAGGGCGCCTCGTGGCAAATATGTTGCTGATGATGTCATCCGCAACCAGTTGTGAAGACCACATGCAGCGCGAACGAGTTTGTTTACCGTTAGCAAACTGCACGACAGTTTCCTATCAAATACACGAAATCTGCTTACTAATATGCCAAACGCGTTTACGACAATCCGTCTAGCACGGCTTATGCGATAATTAAATACCTTTTCTTCTTTTGTTAAAGGCATTCGATAAGATGTGTATGGCTTCATTAGGTAGGGTTTCAGGGGAAATGCATCATCCCCCACTAAAAAGCCGCCATCAGGGATTCGTCCGTTTTCTAAGGCGAACCACAGCGGACATGACTGAAAAATTACACCATCGGATTGCGACCCCTTACTGCCAACGTCAATAAATTGAAAGCAGTAGTTGTGATCGACGACAGCCATCAACACTACACTATTTGCACCTTTATAATTATAATATTCACTTCCACAATTGCTAGGAGCAGTGATCAAAAATGTTTGCCGTCTATAGCACCGTAACAACCAGGCAAATGCCACCGCTTCTTAAAACCGTCGGAAATAGTATTTCATTCTTGCTGTGTGTTTGGAACCTGCAACGACATATATCACACTGCAGTAATAGGTTTTACACCACATTTATACTTATTACACTTTAAGTAGTCTCACACATGTCCTTTATTTACGGGATACACAGCCGACTGAAGAGGTACTGGATGAAGACGAAGGAGGAGAGACGAGCCAGAGCACTATACCAACTACCAACCAAGCGCTTTCATCCACAAAACCAAAGGGAGCCAAACGACGAGCTTATGAACTCACCACAGCTGTGAAAGAACTCCACGACACTTCTGTCCAACTAAATAAGCCAGAGCCTGAATGGAGCTAACATGACGCATTTGGCGTATATGTTGCGTCTTCGTTAAAACGTTTGCCCATTGATGTGGCACTACTTGCACACAGTGATATACAGGATATTTTAACGAGGTACAGACTACACCATTTGCCCCCATCACAGTCTCCTACAAGTTGCAGCATTGTATCCGACAGTTCTCTTCCTCCTCCTCCTCCTCTTAGTGTACCTACTACAGTGGCGATGGTTGAACCACAGAATTCGTTGAGCTATACAATGACCACTGGCAATTCGCTCTCATCATCTGACACAATTACCCAGGCTTGCTCTTCTACGTTTCAGCAACTTGGAATGCAAACGTCATTGACAGCTTGCAACACAGTCCCGCTTTCGGATGTAA